>CM031237.1:855994822-856299051 GCA_018340775.1 Taxus wallichiana var. yunnanensis
TTTACATAATCAATCATTCATACGGTAGAAATTAGTGCATTCTTTCTCACACAAGACAACCATGATTCTCACATCAGAGCATTGATGATGAATGAGACATGAGACAAAATCCTCCCGACTACAAAGTTGTTAGTGAGATGCGGTGAAGAATACCTCAAAATTTTGATGAAGGAAGGTGAGATATTTTATGGATCTTGATTCAATATTTTGATCAACTCATCTGATGAAGTGAGAAACACACCAAGACCAGAATGCTCCAATGTGACCAAAATTGGGAACCCGAGAAGGTTCTCTCCTACTTGAGACAAAATACCACTATCCACCCTTTTTAAAACATAATTTTTACCTCTATGAAGGTTGCTATTAGTGATGAATGGAGGATGAAAAACCATGTCACTTTTGAGCACTCCTCTTGGGATTGAAAAAGTGTCAAAAATTCATTCATTTTTCAGACCTACCACCATTAGTAAGTTTCTAAAATGAGGAATTAATAAAAATATACATTAGCCATGGGGTGTCGGATTGGATAGAAAAAGGTCTCCAAAAATTATACTTCTCATAGGGATGCTTTGCTCCAATTTTTAAGGGTTTTCTCGTTCGGATCTTCATGAATTCAAAAAGAAAAAAATTTTAGGTTTGCATGTTCTTTTCTGATAGGGTAGAATGCTGAAAAATAATAGTTATTTTCATGAGGAAAGAACGGGCTCATTGGAAAGTTGATTTTTTAGGATCTCATGCTCCGATTTTTAGCTCATTTGGCTCACTGCAACTCCAGATATCTGAGGAATATTTTTTCATGGATGAAAGTTTTAGATGGCCATAAAAATTGGAGGACATCAATGAGGTCATGAAAACACTTAATTATAATGGCATTCATGTAGGGAAGCTTTAGTTCAAGTTTCATGGAAAATGAGCAAGGGTTTGTAAGATATGAGAAAAAGTGTGTTCTGGGCATGGGGTTTCCAAATTTGGCATGGTATAGTTATAGTAGAAATGGAGGGAAAATAGATTCAAAATTAGTTCCAAAAATGGATAAGGATGGTTTGAATGTTCAAATGTTAACTCCAGTTAAGGAAACTCACCTCATGGTTCACTTTCACACCTTCTTAACCCAAGTTAAGGATGGGTTAGCACTTAGTAAATGGGTCTAGGAGCCTCCATTGCACCAATGTGAAAAGGTGAAATATGCCTTGAAAAATGTGCCCATGGGTCAAATTTATCATGGGAAGTGGGTGTTTTGAAAGTATGAGTTGTTAGCTTGGCCCTAATGAACAAGTTTGGAGTTTAAGTGACGAAAGTCTCTTCATCCATTGGGGTCACAATTTTTTGCACCCATTTTACTTTTGCACAAGGTGAAAATATGAAACAAGGATTCCCAAGTGCTCCATGGGAATGCATGGTCATGAGGATGGGGCCATTTCAAGTTGTGAGTTGTTAACACTCACATAACACACATATTTATCACTTAACTGACACAACACTCACACCAACTCTCCTCACCAAGGTGTCACTCATTTTTGCACCCATTTAACCTTGTCAAAATGGTGTAAAAGTGCATCCAAGGTGTGAAAATGTGACTTTGATGCTTTTGGAAAGCCTACCTTCACAAACAACTGTAAAAAATAGACATAAGAAAGTGAGTCTTTGCTCCCGAAGCTTCCCCAAGAGTTTCATTGTAACATTTAATATTATTTTGACTACAAAATAATCAAGGAAAAAAATTACACCATTTTCAAGAGCCAACTATACCTTAATTTTGAATTTTATCCCCTTTTTTATTCTTCTTAAGAGTGGTTCCTGGAAGGTCTATTTGCCACCAGAGAGAAAATTGCATTTTTGTCTAACTTATCACATGGAGCATGTAGAGGGTTGAATTATATTAAATTTAAATTTCCAATCAGTTCCCAAATCCCTATGGAACTGCCATAATTATCGTTTGAATCTCCACTAGGATTGGGGATCTTCACTTGCACTGTTAGGCCAATATCTCAAAATCCAGATGATAGAATCTCCCAAAACCTTTTACAATGTGAATTAGGAATTCTTATCATTTCGATGATTATTTTTTCACTTCAAAAAAATACCCGAGGCTCCCACAACATCCATAACAAGCTCACTATCTTTTTCACTTCTTTCATTTCCTTGCATTATGCCATAAGTAGCCTAGTGTTGCATAGCATGTTTCTAAACTAGTTTCTCCTTGCGAACTTCCTAAAATACCTTTGATGATATCATATCTCAATAAAAACTTCTTGGAGGCATTATATCTTCTTGGTTCATCTTGAAAGGGTGTTCATTAGGTGTCAAAGTCCTAAAAATATGCCTTTTAGGTCTTTGAGAATAGTTCCTTCAAAGTGGATCAAAATGAATTCATGGATTTCTTCCCATCAACATACCCGCACAGAAACAAGTTGAAAAAATATTATTATCACATCCCTTTTAGTCATGATGGGAGTTTAAATAGTCGAGATTGATCGGAGGGCGGGTTTACATTACGAGGTTCAAGGATATTTAAGTGTGGGCTTAGTTATCATGGAAAAATTTTTAATTTTTCATGCTTTGAACATTTAACATGACAAAAATACTTATTAATTTTTCATATACGGAACTTTGATTACTCTCTCTCTCTCTCTCTCTCTCTCTCTCTCTCTCTCTCTCTCTTCTTTTGTAGGTCCATCCTTAATACATAACAAGAAGTAACTCACATCAGCAAGCACAAACTCCAATAGCGTGGCTTACTACGCATACACTTCACCCTTAGGGTTTACTTCCCTTTCCTAGTCTCCACGCTTCACTTGTCCAATCAACACACCATCAACAACACTCTTCTCTATAGGATTATAAGGTATACATCTTCTATCTAGCTTTATGCTATCAAGTATTCACTCAACATCATAAAGTGAAGGAAAATGTAGACACAAAATCATTCACATGGGTACATTTCTAGGTACTAAAGCATACTAATGTATACATGATTCCTAAGCAATAAAACTAGTGGTTGAAAATTCTGTTGGCCTCTTTGTTTTATCTTTTTCTTTCTTTTTCCCTTACACATCTTACAACCATACCAGAACTTAACTTATTTATATTTTATAACCTCGTATACTAGTGCCTAGCTAGGACACTAACGACTAGGCGCTCCTATCCATCCAGTGCTCTTGACCCTCTTATCCCTTTCTCACTCTTTTTGGTCTTTTTAACCTTTTGGGCATATTTTACACTTTTGGGTTGGCCTTCCAATTTTCCATTACGAAATTCAAACAAGGGAATCATATATATTTAGTTACTTCTCCAAAATCAAGGGCAAGCACTATCATTATCTGCTATCACCTAAGCTTGCATCCAAAGGCACAAAAAGAATTACAAAGCATCCATCTAGCACATTCACTCAAGGGACAAGGGTTGCATCACTTTTGCATACACAACATAGGAGGGGAAGTCTATTCTATTCCATTACACACATTTACATCATTTGGAGCATTCTAGATCTAGTCTACTATCATAGTGCAACTTGCACAAGGGAATCCTAGAGTATCATTACACATAATCTCACACAAAACTACATGGATTCTAAATGTAATGCAACACTCGATGCGAATTTCACTCTTAGGGTGACTTCTAGGTCAGATCGACTCACATTTTACATTTTAAAATTAAATTTGATGTGGTTTGTGGACATGTGTAGGTAGAAAAAGTTTTTCAAGTTCACAATTACAATTGATGAAATTGGAGAAAAATCAAAGAGACAATAGGAAACGAATAGTGAAGCTCTTCCTACATAGAAAAGGATAGAACCCGAGCAATGTCTTGACACTAGTGCTCGATCGAGTCACTAGTACCCAGATGCTTATGTTCTCCCATGAGTGCTTTTTTCCTACACATTTATGAGTTCCAGTACTTCCAAAGAGCCTTAAAGACAGTCCTCTCGAATCATTTACCTACCCAGGTCATCTCCAGCTTGCATGAAATCAGCTAAGTCATCTACCTCTCTCACTTGCTTAGGGTTTCATATTATTTCTTACTTTTTTCTTGTCCATTTGTTGTATATTATCATTTATATATCATTCATCACAGTAGTTACTTTGAAATATAGATTCAATTCAATTTATATTAAATCATTCTTGAACTTGATTTATGTTGTTTTGTCAGTGCCATATAAAGACCTTGGGAAAAAAAAAAAATATCTTAAGACAAACTAATTGAAAATATTACATAAAAATTAGATAGCTATTATAAAATACTATCAAAAGGCATATAACTCACATTAAAAACATCCTTAAGGTCTTTACCTAAAAAAGATCCCAATCAATATTGATGGGATTCTCAAGATCAACTACATTTGTAGGTTCCTCTTGTCCTTTAATAATAGCTCGGTGGGGGGATAACTAGAACCAAAGAGATTCTAAGTGGAGATTTCCATAACCACCTCGTTGGATTGCACTTGTATCTACATACACATATTTTAAACAACCATAACTTTACTTTAAGAAGAGAAATGATAATCAACATAAGAATTAGCAAGAAAAACTATTTTTTTGTTTCCAAATAAAGAAAATAATTTGCACTCTAGAAGTATGTCATATATGTGTATAAGTTGTAAATGAGAAATCTTGAATAAGAGGATATTTTTCCCAATAAAGGGTTCCAAAGATGAGAATTTTTCCAAGTCTAGGCTAACTAATTCTCTTTATCACTTAAAACAACTATATGAGTGTTCTCGAATGTCTAGTGAACAAAGCCTATTAATTAAAAAAAAAAATCTTCAAAACTATTTCTAAGATAGGGAATACAAGTGCTTAATTTTAACGCTTAAGAGTTTTCATGTAATTGATTTTCAATATTTTCTTAATCAAAACATTTTTATTTTTATAATTATGCCGATATTCGTTCCTATTAGGAAAAGCATGAGCAACTTTAGCCAACCATATCAACATAAATCGACGCTCAACTCAATCATATCAAAACAAATCAAATAGCCAAGTCAGTTCATATTCCACATCATCTTCCACACACTCATGATCTATGTTGCCACAAAGTGTAAAATTCCACATTTTCTCCCTCGGGCCACATAGCAAAAGTATGTGTTTTCTCGCCTTTCCAATATTCCCATTGAAGGTAAAGCTCTAACCATAGTGCCAAGCCACACAAATATTTTTTTCTTGCCAACACAAAAAGTGGAAGGAGTGTGTAGCAACATAGAGGAGGAAACATGAAAATGAAACATATATTCAAACATATAAGCCCATTCAAAAGTCCACATCCATTCCCTCAACACAAAGAAAGAGTCCTCATCTTCTCCCTCACCACAAAGAAAAATTCCCCATCTTTTCCCTCACCAAAATCCCTATTGAAACATAGTTAAAATCCAAAGGTTGGTCCCCAAATGAGCGTAGGCCCTCCACGTGTCTAGGGTCCAACATAGTTGCTCCTAAATAGGCGGAAAAGGCAGAACACAATAGAAACAAGCGGAACGAGCTCAAAGATCGTGTTGGTGACGCTGTCCAGTCTTCTTCTTCGGGAAGCAAATCTTTGTGCGGGTACTCAGTACCATTGATCTTTTGGTTTTGCCTCTGGTGGCGTTGTTTATTCGGCGTTCTTTGGTCTCTTCCCTTCTCTCTTGTTCTTCCCGATGTCGGTTCTTGCCGACATTGTTTCTTCTTTCTCCTTCCTCCTCCCTTCTTCCGGTTGGTTGTTTTCAGCCCACCCTTCTCCCTTCTTCTTCTTCTCTTTTCTTCTCTTTGTATGGTTGGGGCCTCGCCCTCTAGTTCATAGCTTCACCAAAAGCATTTAATCATAAAAATAAATAAAAATAAAAATAAAAATAAATAAATAAAAACATCCCTATTGAAAGAAAAGCCCGTGCCACGCAATTATTATGTTATACCTAGTGCACAAGTTGGAATAAGTGTGCAACAACACGTGATAATATGAAAAGAAAATGTACAATTTCAAATATATGATCCCTATTCAAAACATTAGCTTCTTGTAGGCTATCATGGAGGCCACAATATAGGCCACCGATTCGGTAAAGTCATCAAATGAACAACTTCCACCTATAATAGTTATAAGTCGATGTAGACCTTTCACATGTCCGATAAGAGATGAATAACAAAAATAAACATCATTTTTCATATAGGCGAGCTCGTCCCTTGGCCACCACTCTCCACAAAAAAATTTAGGCACAAACCCTCCATTCTCAAAACACTAAGAATGATGTCAATATTTTGTCTTAGACAAACTTGAGGCTTTCCTCCTTTGACACGGATCATCGCATTTGTGTGGGAAGGGACTTGGTCTCTCTGCTATTCACCTTTGGATGGCCAAGTTGCTACATCATTTCCACTAGTTTCCTCAACCACAACGTCTTTTCGATACATCTGATGTCCTCAAACTATCTTATGAGATATATTTTGCACTATAGAATATAGCAATAGATAGCCAAGTCCCTTGTCCTCGTTTGTCACTTCCAATGTTCAATACTTTATAATCTCTCGCTTCTTCATTGCCTCAAGAAGTCACCAATGTGCATTGCAAGTTCTCAACAAACAAACTCCAAAGCATGTGAGCCACACGTCCCACTTTTTCCTGTATCTTTCTATAGTATCTCGCAAATCAATAAAAATTATGAGGCAACAGTCATATGGGTAATGTAAATGCAATTGCCAACACGTTCAATCGGTTGATTATCTACATGTAATCGATGGTGTGGTCGACGGAGAGTGAGGTTTTTGAACGGGAGGTAAAATCATCAAAGTGAACTTGTCGGCCTAGTCCAATGTCTCGATGTTCATCAACCACAAAGATCTTACCATAGCCTTAACAAAATCCTTCATGCGGAGCACATTTTCTCTTTACATATTTGGAAGGTTGAAGAATTTATTACTCGCATCCCTTATGTGATCCGCGGACCCTATCCCTCACGCTTGAAGTTCGCGGGGGTAGTGAGGTGGCACAATGAGTCTACGTGGCGTGTCAACTCCGTCTCCATTCCCCTCCTGACAAGCTAATGAATACTGCCGCTTTTGCCAGCCTTTGTCGGCTATCATTTCAGCGACTCCTGTCAAATCACCCGCAGCTGTCACACGGTTCCAGTTTGAAAAATCATAGCTCCGCCTTCATCAAAAACACATGACCCGCCATAGCCCCCTGTTCTTTTTTGCGGTTTCCATGCGGTTTCGGGTCCCTGGTTTGAGCTGTTCTCTGCTGCACAACGAACGGATTTCAGAGGTGCTTCTCTTTTACATGCTATTTTGTGCTTCTATGATTTGTGGTTTTACATGCTTTGTGGTTTTGAATGCACTTTTCCTGTTAATATTAGAAGATATACACACACAAAGCATGAGCACAAACCCAAAGCCGTGATCTTTGTAGTAGGGGACCAGGGAGAGTAATGTTTCGTCGATGTCAAAGACCCAGGCATCCTTCCCATCTCCTGCTAATTTTAGGGAGTTATATTCTTCATCGTCCTCGAGTCTGAATGTGAATGTGAACGAGCCCCTCTTTTGTTCACCATATTCTTTTCTTCCACTTCCGGCTCTGATTCGTCTTTATGCTCCAATGGCGGATACGAGATCTGTGGAAGTTCATTAATGGCGAGCTGGGCATGTCGCAGAAGCCACTCCACTGATTTGGTAGGTTGTTTAAAGCCGAGTCTGTCATGGATATCATACAATTTTATGGCCGTTTCTGAGGACAATCTTATTCTTTGTTCTCTCGGCCATCTCCTGCTAATTTTAGGGAGTTGAGATAGAGAAGAGCCTGCTCCACGGCTCTTTCTTGATCCACCCTGTACTGTGTGGAGGTCATGTAATCTCCTATGTAGTAAACGCACTCGCCGGGAATCGAACCGAAGTTTCTGAGGTTGTTAAGCTCCACGTTTATTCTCCAGCTCTCGCAGAAGTTATTCAAATTGTAACCCATTTTTGGGTTGAGAATGCTCCATTTCGTGTCTTTGAATTCTCGCTTGTGACGAACCTGCGGAGACTCGAGACAGCAGAATTGCAGTCACATAACACAAAGTATTGATCTTTGAATCTATACACACAAAGCATGAGCACAAATCTAAACAAGGAACAGGTTAATTAAGTTACCCAATAGGCATTCTGGAAAGCCCACTAGCTTTGGTTGCATCATAAGCTCCTGTTTCAACATATAACCCTTTCCATTTTGAGTTTCCTGTTGATCACACAAAAACTCGTATCAATAAAAAGCTAAGTGAGATTGATAACTGTCAGTCTCTTCCCGTGACACTGCTTTTCAAGGTAAGCCTCTGCACGGCATAGAAAAAGTATGTTTGAGCTGCTCCCGAACCATGTATGTTGGGGTAACATCTCACTGTAAAGAGTAATCAAAATTGCATATGGTGCTGAACTCTTTTGAGGCAGATATCGACCCGAACCCCTGCCCTTCTTGGCTGCAGTCAAAGCTTCATAAGAGTTAAGAACTCTTGGATTACATCATTCATTGAAAACTGCTATTCGAATTTGGAACTGTTGTTTGAGTATCGCCACAAATATTTCTTCTTTTTACAGCCCTCAAGAAAATTCCATTGCCTAATATTAGCCATTGCTGTGTCCTTTCAATGTTCTTTAAATAAATTTCCGATTCTAAATTCAAAAGGTTGACATATTTTCCCATATAATATTTCGAGTTGGGAAATTTTATGAAAAGGTACTAAATTTAAAGAAGCAAAGTTTGTCAATATCAGATGCTCAACGATGTCTACTACTAGAATACGTTAACTTCCGTCAATGAAGTTGTTAGGTACTTTAGGAACTACACAATTTAATCAAAGTTGTTTACAATAATGCTTAACTAAAACCTTAAAGCAATGCAAGCCTACTTAAAATCTTCCTTTAATTCCTGTGCATAAGTTTAGAGTTATTTTTAATCTTCCTATCTCCTGCATGTATAAGTTCTTTCCATGTAGAACTCACACTCAATTTTGGCATTCAAATGATTGAGTTTAATAATTTTGCAATAAAATGGAAAGTCTTATTACGAACATTATATGATTACATAATAGCCCATTATAATTTAGGATATAATGTTCCTCATCCTGGATATTGCCCTCGCCCAATCACAAGCCTGATTGCGTACACCTTTAAGATTAAGTTCATTGGTCGGCTATTTACCTCCCTCTGCGGCGAAGTATATCACCTACCCCTTGAGAGCAAAAAATACATCACATGCATTTCTGGGACGGCAAAAAAAATCCTAGATTTTGGGGATGGAATGGGATGGCTATTAAATAATATTTATATGTTTTAACTTTGTTCAATGAAATTTAGGGGTTTAAACTGTCTTTAATGCTTTTCAAAGTACTTTCAAGATTCAAATACAATGTTTTTGGTAAAAGAACAAAAAATTAAAGTAAATTTACATCAAAATAGTTTTAAAAATTTAAAATAGGGGATGTCCCCTCCTCAAAGTCCCAAGTCCCAAAATGTTTGGAACATCCGGGACATCACCAAAATCTATGGGATGCGTCCCTGTGTAACATTTTGAGACAGGCCAAATGCTGAAGACTCTTTTGAGTCAAGCCCAATGTCGTTCACAGTCAGTGCATGAAATTTTTTTGTAGCAGATAATAGCCATATTAAATCTTCTAAACATCTCTGTACCTCTTACAAAATATTGTTTTGAAAAATCACCCCCAACATACAGGTACCACATAACAGATGAACCCACAAGTTTATGATACAGGTGTTATTTTACCAAGAATTGTCGGCAAACTTAAGTTGCAGATGCCACAATTCATATTTATCCCACACATTGCAAAGAAGAAGCGCAGTCCATCCCTTAGGGGCTTTAGAGGAGTGGGGAATTATTGAAAGCGCTCACCAACACTTTAAAATACATAATACAAGTCCCATCCTGAGATGGTTAAGACAATCAGTGATAGCGAAAGCTCACTATCCTGAAGTAGGTCATTGGTTCAGATCGTAGTGCACCCACATTTTTATGGCTGGAGTTTTCCTTGTAGATCTGTGATGACCCTCATTCAAAGAAGGATTGAAGCTTAGAGGATAGTGTTAAGATTGTAATTCATACTTGTCCCCGCTTTGTTGAAGCAAATAACAAACTGCCCTTAACAGGATGCTGGAAGTGCTTGCCCACACTTGATAATCCATGCTAAAATCCCGAGGGAGTTGGGGAGGAGATAGTCTTCAGGTACTCATCTAACATCAGGTAGTTGAGGAGTGCATAGGGAAATATGTCTCCTCTAACCGATAAGACGGAGAGGAAAGGTGGGTGCTTGACAGAAAGCTTTGAGGAGATTGTGAATGGCACAAAATCTCATTAATATAAGATATTCTTCGTATAGCACGAGATAGCCTCGATGAAACATTCTATGAGATAGCAATAGACTCAATGGAATAGATGTCATCCAAATGCCTCAAGGCACTCTCCATTATACTATCAACCAACTACTCTCACCTCCGGTTTACAAGCAAAAATACGCATAACTAAAGGTAGGGTACTCAAAAGTGCTCAATTACACTTGAAAATTTGTAATAAGAGCCCCATGATCCATCATTAGATGGTGATAGTGAATGAAATTTCCCACAAGTAGATCACAAGTTCAAATCCTAGTGTGCCTATATATTCAACATGGTATTAGAGCCATAGCTAGAACTTGCCTTGTGAACGTGCTAGCACCCTTGATCGAAGAAGGATTAATCTAGGGTGGGGAGTGTGGTGGGTGACTTGTAGGTGTTGCGATCACAGTCCATACTTGTCCCCACTGTCGAAGCAAAATGCAAACTGATGCTTAGAGGGTATTGGATGTGCTGGCATGCGCTTGAGAACCCATAATAAAAGCCCCAGGAAGAGATGAATGAGTAGCTCTGTGGTAGAGCAGCTCGTCGTCTACAAGTAGATCCTGGATTCGATTTTTGTCCAAATTTTCAACATACCTTAGCAAACTTTGTCTCCTAATATTAGTCATAAAACTTTCTTTCGAACTCAAAAGAGAACGTTGTGATTGCAAGTCACATATGTGACAACTAGGATTTGTGCACTAACCACGGCCTATTAGGACAATCGCGTCCAAAGACAGGCAGCGGAGCAGTTTTCAGGCAAGATGTAGCACCAACTACCAGAGGCCATCTGATCTCTGTAATTTGGGTTATACACCTACTAGAAGATGAAATCATCCCATCCTTGTTAATAATGTAATCTTAATACATACCCTGCAAACAGTAAATGCCTAATCTCACCCCTAATCACTCAGCAAAAAAAATTATCGTACTCATGTGATCATCTGCTCGAACATTTAGGTCTGAACTAAGAACAATTAAGTATACCAAGGCTGTCATTGGAAAACATTTAGATCACAATGGCATATTAATACAATACCCAGAGAATTCAGACTCTCGCCGCTAGATAAAACTGAAAATACTTCAAAGAAAATTGGGCTGAATCTTACCTCTAGGCTCCAAGACTTCCTGGCTTGAATCATCCTTGTTGCTCTCAAAATACTGCTTCAGTAGCGTCAGCATCCACTTTCCAACTCCTCTAAACAAAACCATAACAGCTTTAAAAATAAATAATAAAAATAAAAGATAACATTGATAATTTTATGATAAAAAATCCAGGGAACCCCTTTGTGTGGACAAGAGATCTTTACACTTTATCTTACATATACTACCACTTGCACCTTTTGGGGGTGCAATGAATGTGCCAATACGAAAGTCAAAGGTTCATTTTTAAGATGTTTCCCGGCAGCTGTTAAATGTTTTCCAGCGGTTATGATGTTTCCTGGTGGCTGTTAAATGTTTTCTAAGCGGTTATGATGTTTCTGGTTGTTAAATGGCATATGATGTTTTTGGCTGTATTTAATGTTTCCCGATGGCTATGACTTGTTTTCCAATGTGAGATAGATTTTGAGGGATCTTTTTGGAATGCATGTCCAGCAAAAAGCCTAATTATTCAAATTTGTGAATGTGCATATTCGTTTGGATTTATTTACTTAGTTTCAGGGTTTAGCATTTTTAAGGGTACGAGAGTTCTTTACATTTGCATTTCAGGGTAACCTTGGGCTTTGATATGTGATCAAATTCACATAGGATTTACACCAGGTTTTTTTTTTCGTTGAGTTACACTGTGATACCCAGCCATCAAGATGGATCTAAAAAAAATGTTCGGAACCATATGTTACATTTGAAGCCTTCATAGCATAGCCCCACAAACACATAATTTTGTTAAAATTAGGTTAGCATAGCCCCACAAACACGTAATACTGTTAAAATTAGGTAAAAGACTGCATACATCTTGATGGTTGGGTATCACAGTGTAACTCAACGAAAAAAACCTGGTGTAAATCCCATGTGAATTTGATCGCATATCAAAGCCCAAGGTTACCCTGAAATACAAATGTAAAGAACTCTCGTACCCTAAAAAAACACTAAACCCTGAAACTAAGTAAATAAATCCAAACGAATATGCACATTCACTTGACTTTGAATTTCTAAATAATCAGACTTCATAAAATATTGTGCATTATTATGCTTACTGCAAAACCCTAAACCCTGGGCAACAAGGCTAATTAATCAAATGTGAATACATACTTGATTTTTTTGGCTCCTTTGAGGTCGAAGATGGGATCCTTGTGGTCACAGAGATTTTTATAGGCCTTGGAGAAAGTAGCATTCAAACGATCGGTGAAAGTCTCCTTGACGGCCATTTCTTCCCATTTTTCGAACACAAATTTGGCAAGGGTTTCATTTTCAGGGCAGGCAACATTCCTTCTGGATGCCATTGTTGGTCTCGATGGAGTTGGGGAAAGCAAAGAAATCAATGTATGCCCCTGCCAGTGATGATTTAACAAGCATAAATAACATTTCACGAATATTAAAAATACGAAAGTGTTTGTGAAAGCATTCACCTGCGTAGTATAACTAGCAGTTGCTTCTCCAGGGGGTAGCAAGGATACGCCGTTAGTTAATAAATAAATGAGGATTTTAAAATGATGGAATCATTTCCATTCACACAAATAACTGACTTGAGGCCTTTTTGGCAGCGATCAAAAAAATCTACTTTATCTTTCTAATGGCTACCAACAAATTAAATTTGTCACAATAAACCCAGAGGTCTGTCATATGAAAATAGCTACTAGACATTGTCCAAAATTTTGAAAGCTCTGTCAGGCTTCGAGAAGAGCATTATTGTTGCCTATTTCCATGGTAAGCCTGCAATGAAAAGCGAGCGTTAACTATAAACTTAAATGTATACATCAAGCGGCCATGCTAATCTGAATCACTGTCCATATTCCCTCTTGTTTCCAGAAAATATTTAGAGTTACTGCAGCTTTGAAGGGGGAATTTTGTTTGAGGCCGTTTGAGAAGTGGCGATCGATAATAGAGTTGGATAGATTTTAGTGCTAAAAGGAGGGACAAAATCGAGTAAAAGTGTAGAATATCATACCATAAAAATTGGAAGCCCTTTATAGCATAACTGTCCTTTCCATATACAATAAAATTTCGTTATATTTAAGGAAAATGTATAAAATACAAATAGAGAGTATTTAATCATAGTAAAACTAATTCATACCCACATGGATGAGTATGTGTTTGAGGGATTTGTTTGGAAATCCCTATTTATGTTTAATGCAAAATTTTGGTTGATATTCGCAAGTGCTTTTCTAAATGCTTGAGCGGGCATAAAAATCTCATGGTCGATGATGATTGTAGTGTAGGGTGGGAATGGTAAGGATGCATTGAAATAGTTTGAAGAAAAACCGGGATAGGAATACAACACAATGGTTCACATTGCAATTAAAATCCCATAAATGGCATGTGGTTTTACGTTTACAAGTATATCGATCCATTTACTTGGCGGATCTGTAGCAGGGCATGACGATACGGGAAGTGTTCTTTTGGTTATGTATTCGAAATGCGGTGGTGTAGATAAGGCACGCTAACTGTTTAACAAAATACATCATTGAGATGTCACCTCCTAGACAACTATGATTGTTGGGTATGCATGAGATGGGTGCTTCAACAGGGCTCATAATCTTTTTGAGAAAATGGCTAAAGAGAATGTGGTCTATTGGAAGGAAACGATTACCGAGTATGCTCAGAATGGGCATATTGATGAAGCCCTAATCTTGTTTCAGAAATTGCCTCAAATTTATGTCATGGATGTTTGTCAACAAATAAAACATGCATGTGTGAGGTTGGATCGTGTTTTGTAAGCATGTTGCAAACTCCACAACTCCACAACCTTTTTCAGCATCCTACCAACTTTTGTCAAATGAAAGATTTAGAACAGGGATCCAGCGTAAGTTGCAACTCGTATGCAATTGCTAGTATAACAACTCTATTTACATTAGGTTGTGAGAATCGTTACCAATTTTTATATCTAGCCACGATAGTATAAATAAGAGTATTAAAAGCATTTTATGGACTTTTGACAACGTTTCTTTGTAAAGAAGAAAACCAAGAAGACACATAAGAGTTCTTTTTCAAGGATAAAATACATAGAAAAATTGTTAGACTTTGTGCCTTAAATTTCCCATGTGCATACTCTAAATACTATTTTTCCTACTCTCGGTAAAAGATCGCCATATTTAAGATCTTTTTAACTATTAAAGAACTAATGTACTCACTCCATAAGCGTTTCGCCTTAAGATATGCAAACCAAGCCTCTGATTAAGATGCAAAGCATGCTCGAAGTGATTTTCAGTCCATTACTTCATTGCAGTTGGGTTCCAGCCTAAGGTTATTGTACACTACAGAGCTAAGCCAAACCCAGGCCAAAAAAGAAAGAAGGAAGGAAATATATAATTACCCACGAGAATTTGACAAAGTACAGTGTAAGGAGACGAGACTTTGGGCTGTGCCTCGGAAAGTACTATATACTTTAATCTTGTAAGTATATTTGTTTCTTATACATTGATATATCGATGCCCGTGAATGCCATCATTGCACAAATGAAGGCAATGGCAACAAATACCATTGCGATGTGTGCCACTTTTTTACACATATTTATCACCTTCTTCATATTCATATGACTGTAAGTAATATTTTCGATGACCATAGCTTGTAACAACACCAACACCACCCCCATTGACAAGAAAAAACTAACTGCGTTCGTCACCACAAATATTTTGAATTCCAAGCTTTACATGGCTTCTGTCTCGAGCCCCATGGGGAGCGTAAACATGATGAGAAAGCTGAAGCAGAGAAGCATCGTAGCCACCGCTATAAATCCATCACCACGGCTCTTGTCGCCTGTGTTGAATTCATCTGCCAGGAAGCCATTGCATTATAGAATATTTGGTGCAATAGAAAAATCTACCTGCAGGAAACATAGTGGGAGGGACCAAAGATAATCCAGCACCCTTTAATGTTTACATCGATTGGGGACCAACAAAGGAGGGATGGACTTGTAATGAGTCCAATAAGCTACACTAGAAGGAGGATTCTTGACACGAGAGACGGCTATCTATGGAAAAGGATAAAGTTTAATGTATGATGATAAGATAAGAACATAAAGATAGGTTTCTTCTACGAAATTAGAAAGAAAATCCTGCCATGTTTTTGATCTGAAGGGACAGCTCAAATATGCCACTTCTTTGATTTGTCTTAAAAAAAAATTCAAGTACTGAAATTTAAATAATAGATGCATATCTTTGAAGTTACTAAATATGATTTCTACTCCCCAACCCAAGCAAATAGGAGGTTTGACCAGTCCCCTCTTCATCCGTCCCCAACAAACAAAATGGATAAGGAGTAGGAGATAGAGGTGGAGAAGAAATAGGAGCGAGAGTAGGAATTTATGTTCTTAACCCGGTCACCTCAGTTCAACAGAATGGACAAATATAGCTCTCTATCCGAAAAAAAATGCTAGACAGTCCAACAGAATAAAAATTTGTAACACAAAAGGCCGAATTGGGAATGTTTATAGCCCAATCACCACGTTTATGTGCAGGAGGACTTCAAGGTTTACAGTCTAACAGCCGCACATATCAGAGGAAAAACTATGGAATCAAGAAAGTTTCTGGCAATGACTTGGTTTGTCTGAACCCAAGAAATTTTAACGTGTCCCCCATCAGTTTGTCTTGTGGGAACCAGACAGAAAAGGTAAATGGTGAGAACTATATTTGAATTTGAGATCAGAATAGCTTCTATTTTCACCGCTTGCTCCACATGATGAAAGCCTTCTCATGAGTGAAAAGAAGAAAGTATTGGAGCACAAAGAATATAAGAGCCTATACTTCTCTGCATTTCGATTACCCATGCGAATGAGTCACATCAAGGTCTGAGCTTGTGTAGTTGAGATTTGGACAGAGAAAGAACACAAAAATGAATACCACCAATGTCAGTGGGCATGTCAATGGGCTTTCTGACATTGTTCAAAATGATTTAGAGATGTCATCTCTTCACAAAGTTAGCGTTAGGCCTCCAGAGAGCATGATGCACTCTATTAAAGATTCATGAAGGAGACCTTTTTCCCGACGATGATCCCTTCAAGCAATTTAAGAACCAGCCAAGAAAAAGGAAGCTTTTGTTGGGAGTCCGGTATATATTTCCTATTCTTGAATGGGCACCCAGATATTCCTTTAAGTTCTTCAGGTCTGATCTTATCGCTGGTATAACTATAGCCAGTCTTGCCATACCACAGGAAAGGAAACTAACTTCATGTCTATTTACAAATTTAGATTATAGTCTTAAAAGAGAATTTGTTTAAGGCGTGAAAACTAACTTTATGCCTATTTAAAAAATTAGATTATAGTCTTAAAGAAAATTTGTTTAGAAAGGGTTTGATAAAGCTTATACAAGGTCTGTGTTAATGTGCTATGCTTATGCAGGGTATAAGCTACGCCAAGCTAGCCAATCTTCCTCCTATTGTTGGACTTTGTGAGTAGTGATTATTTACTGTATATCTTTTGATTTTTTGAACGATATCTAAAAATGGCATTTCTGAGCTGATATAATCCATAAATAAATTGTCTTCATCTTATATTTCTCATCACTTTTCTGAAAGCTACGGACCTGTTTCCATCATGTTTGCTTGGTAGATATAATCTTCAATTCTTCAGGATTTCCACAGGTACACATTGTAGATATTATATCAGGAATATACTGTGTTCTATTTTTTGATATAATCTTATTGCTGGCAGATGATTTGAAGTTCCTTTCTATATTTTTGGATTTCAGCAGTCCTTTCTAATCTTATTGCTGGCAAAGAAGCAATCATCAAAAGCAACATCTTCATTTGTGTTTAAAGGTATTGATGAAACTTTTAACAATGTTTTTTCATCAATATTGTTTATTTTGATTATGCATGACCATATATTATGTATTAATTTTAAAACTGCATTTTTTAACCACAAAGAAATCAAATCAAATGAAAGAAAATAGCGGTTGTGGAAAAAATCAACCACAAAAACATAGGATGACAACACGTGCTGCAATGGCCTTTCTGAAACGGGTAAGGAAATGTGACTGTTTGTTTTTTATTGAAATATAATTTTTGTAGTGGATTATGTGTTATGAAATGCTTATTTCTGACAACATAGTGTTTGTTTTTGTAACATAAACATAGATTAACGATGAAAAAATTGAAGAGGAAAAAGCATTTGTTGATCAAACAAAAGAGAATTCAGATTTTGAAGAAGAATTTGACACGGAACTAAACATAGATGACAGTAGTGATCAAAATGACGAAGATTATGAGGTAGAGGAGGATGATGAAGATGAAGATTGGGTGCCTAGTCCGAGCCATAAAGCATCCAATGAGTGCAAACATCAAAGATCAGTAAGTAGTGTTATTTATAATTTTTGTTTTGCATGAATAAAACACTTTTATTCAAGTATTCAACTTATGTTAGTATGTCTTAGATTTATTAGGATTTTCCAATTTCGTGTTCTTTTAGTGTCCATATATTTTTACATTTGCATAACAATTTCAACTAAAGAGTTATAGGATTTCCCTACACATCAATTGTTACTCTGAGTCCCGATATTTGCGATACTTGTTGAGTTTCACAATTGTCCTAGATGCAAAGAGTTTATTGGCTTTTACACAAATTTGAAGTAGCCACAACTAAGAGATGTTTTTATACTTGTTTGAGACAAGAATGACCAAATAGGCCTACCTGCATTGCCATACAACAAATAGTTTCATTAGGATCTGTCTCTTCTCACCTTTTCCATGTGTCTCAAAGTCATTGGATGTGTTTGAAGTAGCATTCACAACAATAACAAATGTTTGAATTTTTCCAAAACTGATCTTATGAGTTTTTTATTACTTTTATCCTTTAGCATCTGTACTTGCTTTATAGATGATCTGATCTACGTCCTACGCCCTTTCGCCAACCTATAAAATTTTACTATGTGTGGCGAGGTCTTTGCATGGCCTTAATAGTAGAAGGTACTAATTCTCAGGATAGTCCATTGAGCACAACTACGTATTCATGCAATAGTGAATCGCCACCAGTTAGTTGCCATTATGGAAATGGGGGTAGTTTAGCTTGGTTTACTTATGTGCTTTTGGTGGATTGGAAGTTGTTGATATGACAATCTATGTGATCTGACCCTGGCTTAACTACATAACATTGGTGGTTTTATAATTTGTTGATTATTAGGGCATTCCCAAGGCCTATTGGATTTTAACTCATGTTTTGGATGCTAGTTCAAGTGAGACCTAAACACCGTCAATCCCCTCGTTATCACTCGGGGAAGCTCTATGATATCATCATATATATTTTTGTAACATAAATCGAGTTTTCACTATTTAAAATTTTAAGTTCTTTCCATTTATAGGGCACAGTTGGTCCTTTGAAGAACAAATTTAGTATTTCATGTTTTGAAGCAAGAAAGATAATCATGCATTTTCCTTAACTTCACTTTAGATTTCCTGGGCCTTGACATCAATAAAATGAACAAATACAATCTGAACCTCGTTTATCTTACTTAAGAATTGTGATTGAATGAGATTGCACAATTTAAGCAGTTTGGTACAGTAGGATTCACTGGAACTCAACTCACCTGGAAAATTAGCTGAGTAGATTGACTCAGCCAAGACTAAGTCAATGGTCATGCCTCACTAAGCCCGAAGGGAAAGTTTCAAAGCGAAATGAGGGAAAATAAAATCATTTAAAAAGTTTTTCCAATCTATTTTTTTGTGAGGAAGGTATTCTTATGGCAGAGCGATATTGACTTTTACTCTTTGGCCCACCGTGTTTTTGTTGAGTCCGATTCCTGTTACTTTGGTTTTGATGGTATCAATGTGGCTGGGTATTCAAACATGTCTTGTGGTTGTGAATGGAACAAAAGAAAAAATTGTTTGTTTAAACGCATGATTGTTGGAACTTGGGAGTGGTACTGTAATGATTATTTTAGGCAATTTTCACCCTGTTATTAATTTTTATTTTGTTCAGTTATGTAAATATCAATTCAGAAATGAAAGAGGATGAGAGAAGCTGAAATATTTTCATTATTTGCTTCTTATAATGTTTAATTATTGGCTGTGAATTGTAGTATTTGCAGCAGTGTAAAATTATAAAAGAAATTGGAAAGAGGGACAGATTTAAGTGCATGGTCTTTCCTTGCTGCAACTATGAAATGCAAGGAATAAAATGGCATTTGAAAGACATCAACTATCACCGCCTCCATGATCACAATGGTCTCCCTCCATTACATAGGCGTAAGCCGGGTAAACGTGCGACCGGGAAGTATAAAAGGAAAACAAAAAAAAGTAAAAAATATGGTTGCAAAGCGAAGTGTTGACTGGCACTTGAAAAATTCTAAATATATGTACAAATCTAGGTTAATTGAGCGTTATTGTCGGGAAGAAAAGGTGCAATATTTTTCATCCCTTAGCCAACAAGCTAAAGATCTGATTTCCAAGCTTGTAGAGGAGTATGATAGTGTGGAAAAGAGGGAGGAAAGAAAGAAAAAAACCCTTTCAACGCTGCAATATAAAAAGGATTTGATGAAAACCGATTGTACAAATTCTGAACTAAATGGACAAAAGGATAAGGTATTTACCATTTTTATTATAATTTAAATTTAAAATTATTTTAGTTTTGTTTATTCACATTTTTTTATGTTATTTTAAATTAACGTTTCATTTGTACAGGATATTATCCAAGAAGAATCCATTAATGTTGATCATGTAAGGAAACATGCTTTCATTAAAAACATTAGTAGCATTGTTGGAATAATATAGTGTCATTTTTCATTCATTAACATGTTGAAATCTTGTGTAAATGCGATTCTCACACTTTTCATGACTTGAATGCATGAATAGGACTCGACTGATGTTGATGGAGAAAATCCGATACAAAAAAAGAATGTAAACAACAATGCAATGGAAAACAAGGTACAGTTGTAAATTACAAATATAAATATTTGTGTTTTCTATATATTTTAAGTGCTTAAATCTTAATCATATTGCTAATTTGGCATTTATACCTACATCTTTTATATACAATTAATTATTATGTTGTTGCACTTGAAAAATTGGGTTTTACCGCTGCAGAGTGTTGAGGAAGAGAATACTGTTGAAGCATACACTTCAAGTGCATGGGTGCATGAACCACCGATGCAAATAACACCTATTTCCATTAGAACAAAAGAAAGTGAGGGAAACGATATGAATGATAAAGAAAAAATCAGCACAGAGGATCATAAGGGAAAAAATATGGCCGATCCATTGATTGAGGTGACTGATTTTTCAAAATTTGTTGAGGTGGAACCGGGCAAACCAAAGAATGAGGCGAAGGACATGGCTGCCTATGAATTCACAATAGGAGAAAAAGTTTTTATGTTCCTAGAGCCTGACCATGCAAAAAAGGTTGGCATTGCTAAAATTCATGCAACTAAACCAGGAACAAAATGCCATGGACGATCTTTAGAAAGGGACTGCATTGTCATATGCGTAGAAGAATCATATGTAGATGACGCTCCATTGCATTTTCCACATATTGGAGTAGATACTGTTGGTGAATCGAAGAAGACATATTGCATCTGGTTTAAAGATTGCTTGAAGGCAATTAACCAGAAAGAGGATGGAAAAGAGACAAAGGTGTGTTAATTTGTATTCTTATTGATGTTATTGTGTTTTTAGCACATTTGATTGATTTTATATCCAGTATAAGTATACTTATCCATTTTGTCATGTTTGCAGCGAATGAATTCATATTCAGATGACAATGTTGCAATTGAGGTAAAACTATGTTTTGATGTACATTATTTTTTTCCAATTGATTGACTATATCAATGATGCATTATTTATTTCAGTATTCAATAGAATTTTGAGAGCTCATATTCAGATTTTACCATGCATAGGTGACACAATGAAATGGATACTGTAGGATTTTCCTTTCTAGTCTAATGTTTAAATTTTTTCCTACTTCCCTATACATTTCCTTCCATTACATTCTTATGCAGTATTCCTCTATGTATTTATCTTTCAAAACTGGTTTGCATTTTCACTATAATATTTTATACGATGGAAACATATTATTCACGATGAAACTATGTACTTTTCATACCAACTTGGCTTCCCTTACTTGGTCATTGCAATTTATTACAGGAGCTTCCCTTACCCCAATATCATTTTACTTATAATTTTCTTTCTTTCTAACAATCATGTTCTTTAATTGTATTATATAGTATTTATATGAATTGATTGTTTGTAGAATGAAGAGGAACAACCAAATAAGCTTTTGGTAAGAAACGTAAAAAAGTTATCCAGATTGTTGATTCCATGCAAATTATACATAAAATGGGTCGTGCTTCATCTGATTTGGTAAGTTACGTAAACTTAAGATTTACATTGCTAATTACTTCTAGGAGTCAAATATAAAAACATTTAAAATATTTGTGTTTTTTTCTTCGAGTTAATGTAGGAAATAATTTGCATCAATAATCCTTCATTTTTGTAGCAACGTAATAGTGAAGGTGATACTGAGATGCAACTTTCAGAAAGGATCCATTCTTCCCAACAACAGGTGACCACACAATATCTTATTTATAATTTTGATAAACTTATTTTATCATTTACGTTTGCATAGTTTTATTTACTGATATGCCCATTGTTTGTAAACATTTCAGGGAAAAAGATTAAAGGATATCAAGAGTGCTGCATCAGTTCACACACACCTTACCCCTGATGAGATGAAAGGAAATAAAAGAAAAATTCGAGGATGGTTGGAAGCGCGAAACTCCATTGCTGTTAACAAGCAACGGAGAAATTTGAAGAGCTCTCAGATTTAATCTGTTGAAGTTTTGATATTACAATCAATTGTATCATTATTTGTAAAACAATTGCCAAGATACTCAGTTATGTGAAAGAAAAAATCAAGTTTAATGTTATGGTTTTTCTCCTTGAACGAGAAAATAATGTAAGATCCATATGTAGTGCCAATTTTATGCCAAAATCCTCTTTTGGCTCTTCTTCTGACATGACTTGTAAAATGTAATGAGTTTTTCCTGTCAAATTTATTGATAGCATTTATTATTGCTGTTGAGACTATTTATTTATTATTGTTGTTTTTCCTGTCCATATTAGATGAATGGGATTATGCATACCTTCTCTATACACGTGTATCTTATTAATAGTATTTAAAGTTATCGAGTTTGCTATGACCTTTGCAATATGTTGAAATTTTAGATAATCATGAAAAAATTAAAGTTCATTTGAATGGTACAGTGTCTGAATATCATATATTTGTTTCAAGTGTTCACTAGAGTGGCAATGGCTATAGAACACTAATGGAAGACCCATATTCATTGCTTTGGATGTGTCTGATGTTTCTTCCTTGCTCATCTGCCGGGCCAAGGCAAGCTAGGCATCACTTTGCAGTCACTAGATTGGAGTTGCATATCTTTCACTGGCTGTACTTATTCAAATATCACATTTTTAATGAGCAAATTCATCATATTAGTACTCTTCAGCTGTGGTCTGAACAAGACCAAATAACATTTCTATTCGGATATAGCTCAAGTACAGTCAGGAGATGTATTGGATACAACAGATGTGCAACTGAAGCGCACCCCAGGAAAGTCTGAAAAAGAACATGGAAAAATGCTCAAAAAAATAAAATTGAAATAAAACACTTACCCCGCTGCGGAGTTTGCCTCAGAAATTTTCACAACAAACATGTCACATTTAAGCTAAAATAGTACCACAAACATAACTAATGATTGTATATGAGTTTCAAGGGATGTCGAAATGATGCAAATGTAATGATATTTTGTAAATGCAATTTTATATAGAAATTATTATGTACATTTTTAATATGAAGTTATTGTATACATTTTTATTTTTATTTTATAATTTCGGTCTCTTTTTGACCAACACTCTCTTTCCAGAATATATTCTCACTGTCAATCTCTGAGTTTCTCATTCTCTACCAACCTTTTACCTATGGAGAACAAGTACCCATTACTTGTTAATGAAGTCATGACTAGTACTGTGAACAATGTTAACCCGGAATTGTTTATGCTTGTATAATTAACTCTTAAAGTGAACATGTTATTAGTGACCACCTTGAATACCATGTATTGGAATTAAACATTTACCCCCATTTTAAAAAATAGCACAATAAAATTTTCTACAAATTTGCTTGCGGTCAATGTTTCAACCTCGACTCAGGTGCCAGATAAAGACTTTGAGCTGACACTTGTAGCAGGCCACAATCATTTACATTCTTGAAGATATCATTGCAGTAGCATATTGTTAGTTGTCTAGCCAAAGGAGCGGTGCTATATGATAAAAGAAATATATGAATAGAACACCACACAAGATTGGAAGCAATAGACAAATAAAAATATATCAAAGATTTGCAAGTGCAACACTTTCACAAGGGTTTGCATGGTAATAGTCCTTTTCAAATACAATCTGATCAATATGAAAGATGATTAAGTCACTGATGAGACCTTAAGGCATGGTTTTGCTGGAGAAAAAACCTTTCATAGCCTTCTCTTGCGAACAAAAGGAAACAAAAGCTTCAGAATTATATCAACCCTTTTGAAATAATCATTTTTCCAGCTCTCTCTCAACACAATCAATAACAATACACCACCAAAACCTACTCCATATGACAACCCCAGTCCTACCTCGTACCACGGTATTTGTTTTCTGCTCTCTTCATTGTTGTCTTCTTCTTCATTAGAAGCAGGAGGAGGAGGTGCAAATTGTGATGTGAGCTCCTTTGGAATATATCCAGAAAACATGTTTCTAGAAAGGTCCAGTGATTCCAGATCACTCATTTCTCCCAAACTACTTGGAAGCATCCCACTGAAATTGTTCATGGATAGATTGAGAGACTTCAACCCTTTCAACTTTCCAAAATCATAAGGAAGAACTCCATTCAATTGATTTCTTGAGAGATCTATGCATGATAGAGTGGATAGAATATATGGATAGTGTTGCTCTATGCCTTTGGAAGTCATATTCAACTCATCATGATAAGCATATGGTTCATTAAGAGGTCCAAGTGGATACCTTCTTTTCATCCTATGTCCACTTTCTACCACAGTCATTGCTTGCAGAGATACAATGCTATGAGGAATACACCCTGACAAACTATTGGCGGAGAGATCTAAGATGATGCTACCTCTGAAATGATTGTTCTTCATCAGTAGCACTTGAAGGTATGAAAGATTTCCGATTGACTTTGAAATATGCCCTGTGAATGAATTGTGCCCAATATCAAGTGTTTGTAGTTTTGTACAATTTACTATTGGGGAAGGGAATCTTCCACTTAGCTTATTATTGTGTACAATCAAGGACAAGGGGCATAGCCCACAAGGTATGCTTCCTTCCAGACCATTATCTCCCAAGTTCAATACTAGAAGTTGAAGAATATCAGCCAAGCTTGGTGGAATGACTCCGTTTAATTTGTTGTTTGCCAAATTTAACTTTACAAGACCAGTCAAGTTGCTCAAACTTGGAGGAATATTGCCAATCAGGGAATTGTCATTTAGCATCAATACTTCTAGAGTAGAAGGCCATACAGACGGCATGGATCCCAATAATGCATTCTTAGAAACATCAAAGACTGTCAAATTATTTAAAGCATAAGTATTTTAAAGTGACAAATTTGTATAAATATTGAAACTTGCATCATTTATTACGGATGACAACACAATACGTTGTTGAACTATTTTAATTAAAGTAGAAGGGCATAAGTGGGAAATTATTACAAAGTGATTGAATTAAACAACCTTGAATAGATACATAACATTATAAAATGCAAAATAAACATTAAAAATCCATTTTGTTGAGGCAACAACGTATTACGTTGAGAAATAACCTACTTTGGTATAGATCATGTAGGAGCATAAAAAGATGGTATCACAGTTTTGGATATTATAATGAGCATATCTTGTAAACTAATAATGTGTTTGTTCATCATTTCTCAAGGGTAACAACATAATATGTTGTTGAACTGCTGCAATCTAAAATTACCCTTAAATTCCATTTGTGTTGGTATCATCTTCAAGTTCTTCAACAAGCCCCCTTTCCCTATCTCGTTCTGCAGCTCTTTTTAATTCATCCTCCCATGTTAGTCGACGTGATACACGACTCTTTTTTACAATAGGAAAACTAGCTTTCCTATTTGTTGGACATGGGCGCCTTCGATTCAACATCTTCTCTATAAAATCTCTCTCTCGATGAAGTGTATTGTTGAATCCATCATCTACGGGTCTAAACGGTTGTGCCTCAGGATGTTGCACACCTAATATAGAAGATATTTGGCTTCCCCTCAATCGGTTTGTTGTTTCCACAAGTGTATTCTCTAATAAAGTAAGAAATGACTTGTTTAGAGGACCAACAAGATGGTTATCTACTATTTTTCTGATCCTTCTCACTTGTGGGCTCAAGTGTTCATCTTCTTCATTTATAACATGTTTATCTTGTTGCAAAACATGCATAGAGTCTTCACAGGTGTTTGGAGGATTCCATGCTTGACCAAAAGGATCATCAACCACATGTTCATCTCCACATGCAACATTTGGAGCACAAAATAAACCACCGAGAACATTACAAATTAGTATAATAAATCAAAGATTTGAATAAAAACCAAAATTAATAGAATTTAGATACAATAAATTACTATGTTGGAAAATCTTGAAAAACATTTTGCCTAGAATACCTGAACATTAAAGTTTTCTCTCGCTGAATTCTTTTTCATCATATTCACTTTAATTACGTGCTTACATAAGTACCCATTCTTTGACACTCCACATCCACACATTGCCAAATGTGGGGTTTGATACCATACTTCATAGTGACAAGTATCATCCGTCTGGCTACGAACCCATGCTAACCGTGGGTCAGAGGTATGGAAGGTGACATAATAATCAGGAATGGATTGTGCATGCAGCCATTGGTTATTTTCTAGTTTCTCCACTTTGAAGTTACGGTAGAACCCACTTTCCTTACAACATTGACTCCACCAATAATATATAAAAACAACTGTGATTAACTGATGTATCAGCCAGTCAACCCTGCGATGAGATGCTTTTCGAATGGAGGATAACCACTTACTCTTAAGTATAGAGTGATATGCCTCTATTGCAGCATTTGTTTCTTGCCCAGCATGCTTTAAAGTCCGTAGATGTCTCACCCACATTCCAATTCTTAGAAGCCAGTGTTCCTGCCAATATTTAATAAATTTTATCTCGTCCGCAAAATCTGTAACAAAATCTTGTGCCATTTGAATAGCACTCTCCTCATTATTTGAATGGTGCATAATTTCCCCCAACCTATTAAACATTACACGTCTTTTTTGATCTTCCTTAACCTTGGCAACAAGATTCTTCAACCATGCCCTCCGTACATGCCAGCTGCATAAGTATACTTCACACCCAAAAACTTCTCTGTATTTGAAAATGAATTGTATTAGAATCTTAAAAATTTGATAGCAAACTTAATATCTATAATTTAAATTTATATATTCTAACAATATACACAAAGATTAATTTACAACCTAATAGCATTGATTTCAGCTGTAGCATCATCTACCATGAAAGCATTTAGTTTCCACTCAAGCATATGAGCATGTGCTCTATTCACCAGCTTTTTCATCCATTGGGTTAAGTCGCTAGTTGTAGCTCTTGACATTATAACCCATGCAACTGGTAGGCCCATGTGTTTGGAATCGAATGCGAGGATGGTATAGAGTTTGAACTATGGAGAGTTGGCAATGCAATAACAATGTGAATTAGTAGATTATTGGTAAGAAAATGTAACATATTTTTTGCAGAATTTTTTTATTGATAAGATTATGTAAAAGAGAATACCTTCATTCCATTGGTCCCAAAAGTGGCGTCCATTGCAAGTATGTTGTTATGGCCATATTTTAACATCCACTCAAGTTGTTGCGGCATTTGAATGCCCATGATAAACGGCACGTGACCATCTTCCTCAACGTTTCCTTCATACTCTTGGTATTCAAAACATATATTTGGATTTTGATCTTGCCATACTCTCACACTTTGGGCATCATTTCATCATACATGTACTTTCTTTGCTTTTATTTTTGTATCAATATTATTATGAACATCATGTGAAGACAAGAAATCATCACGTTTTGTTTGCCCATCAAACAAGGCTAGCTTCTCATGAACCATTTCACGGTGCTTTTGCAACACAATATCAGCTGGCATTCCTAATAACAATAACTTTTCTACCCATTCTTGCAATTCCTTACTAATATGTGGTGCATAATAAGCTCGTGTCCTTAAATTTGTGATTTTTTTGGCCATGGCATATATGATTGTTGTTATCCACATGATCCATCGAGGATATGTGATAAGTGCATATTCACTTCTTTTCATAAGAATTCGCACATTAAAATTGCATTGTGACCACATTTTATATGTTTACGTCCAGGTCTACTCCCCGTCCCTCTAGTTGGAACCTTGGACTTATCATATGGCAAAGCATCCTCTTCTTTAAAGTCTTCAGGCCCATAGCTACACCAATATCTGCAAAATGTCACTAAAAGTGAGTCATAATAAAATAAACAACAATTTTAAAACTGCATTAAAAACATCACCGAACATTGCCACATCATACATTATATAACTGATGGTGCTATCAATTCGAACCCGGTGTGTACTTTCCCTTATGGGTGATGAATGACTCCAACGTTTGTAATAACTTGTTGGAAATGATGTCCGCTGACATTCCCCTTTAATAAAATCATCTACTCGTCCAACTTCTATCCATGCAACAAAATCCCCTTCCACTCCACGGTTATCTTTAACTTTGCTCCAAACAACATCTAATGCAGAGAACAGTCCTTCCGGAGGACATTGGATAGGAATGTCTAACAAGCGCTTCCACTTTGAGTCTCTCTGATTATACATTGATGTTAATAACACTACAAATTATTAAAATTTGGAAAAAAAATGCCCAAGCTAACACACTATACAATTAGACAATAACACTAACCATTTTATATTTATATTATAGCTGATGCTAAAATGATAGGACCTGCCTGCATTCACAAATGTTCAATATGTTAAAGAAATTGAGGATCATTATTAAAAAAATTCAGGTCAACAAAAAAAGTAAAAACGACATCAATAATCTCATAAAAACGACATCATACATATATAAGATTAGACAATAGAGTATCTTTTCTAAGTTATTTAAGGTTGAGAAATGTTTAAAATCAGCTGCTGCCGTATAGAAGAGAATTAACCCAAAAATAGCTCTCAAGGGTATCACAAATCATCACTAGCATCAATATAAATGGACTAGTAGCTCGGAGTTAAAAGGTAAATGTGGACAGTTAGGGCAGTCAGCGACCTTACTAAAAGTACTTGTCATTGGCTATATGCTTGGAAGTCAGACTTCAATGCTGATTGCTCGAAAAGATAGGTGTATGCATACAAAGAAAGATTGAGGGCACGGTGGTAGAGAAGAACAACAACATGAATATGAGAACGTGACATGCTCCTTGAGGAGGATCTACCGAGCTAAGAGGTACACCAACTATAATGAATATAGCTTCTAAGAATATCGTTTTCCACCGTTTAGTCCGGGTGACAACGTAATGCGTTGTCGTTGTCGTGTGTCGAAATTAAATTGTGAGAGGATGAACTGAAAGTATTCCAGTTTAATTGAATCAAACAACTTCTAATAGAGTATTCAGCGCTAAACAATCTTTATAAATGCAGTCGTCAAAGAAAAACAACGTATTACGTTGAGAAACCACCTTCTTAGATATAGATCCTTGGCACACACAAGATCTTAAATTATAGTTTTATACAAGATACACCATGTACCTTATGGAGCCTAATAACGAGTCGGTCATCGTTATCGCGGGCAACAATGTAATGTGTTGTTAAATTGCTGTACTCATAGTAGCTCGGAGTTAAAAGGTAAATGTGGACGATTAGGGCGTCAGCGACCTTACTAAAAGTACTTGTCATTGGTTGTATGCTTGGAAGTCAGACTTCAATGCTGATTGCTCGAAAAGATAGGTGTATGCATACAAAGAAAGATTGAGGGCACGGTGGTAGAGAAGAACAACAACATGAATATGAGAACGACATGCTCCTTGAGGAGGATCTACCGAGCTAAGAGGTACACCAACTATAATGAATATAGCTTCTAAGAATATCGTTTTCCACCGTTTAGCCCGGGTGACAACGTAATCCGTTGTCGTCGTGTCGAAATTAAATTGTGAGAGGATGAACTGGAAAGTATTCCAGTTTAATTGAATCAAACAACTTCTAATAGAGTATTCAGCGCCAAACAATCTTTATAAATGCAGGTCGTCAAAGAAACAACGTATTACGTTGAGAAACCACCTTCTTAGATATAGATCCTGTTGGCGCACCAAGATCTTAAATTATAGTTTTATACAGTACACCATGTACCTTATGGAGCCTAGTAACGAGTCAGGTCATCGTTATCGCGGGCAACAACGTAATGTGTTGTTAAATTGCTGTACTCATAGTAGCTCGGAGTTAAAAGGTAAATGTGGACAGTTAGGGCAGTCAGCGACCTTACTCAAAGTACTTGTCATTGGCTGTATGCTTGGAAGTCAGACTTCAATGCTGATTGCTCGAAAAGATAGGTGTATGCATACAAAGAAAGATTGAGGGCACGGTGGTAGAGAAGAACAACAACATGAATATGAGAACGTGACATGCTCCTTGAGGAGGATCTACCGAGCTAAGAGGTACACCAACTATAATGAATATAGCTTCTAAGAATATCGTTTTCCACCGTTTAGCCCGGGTGACAACGTAATGCGTTGTCGTCGTGTCGAAATTAAATTGTGAGAGGATGAACTGGAAAGTATTCCAGTTTAATTGAATCAAACAACTTCTAATAGAGTATTCGAAGCTAAACAATCTTTATAAATGCAGTCGTCAAAGAAACAACGTATTACGTTGAGAAACCACCTTCTTAGATATAGATCCCGTGGCGCACCAAGATCTTAAATTATAGTTTTATACAAGACACCATGTACCTTATGGAGCCTATTAATGAGTCAGGTCATCGTTATCGCGGGCAACAACGTAATGTGTTGTTAAATTGTTGTACTCATAGTAGCTCGGAGTTAAAAGGTAAATGTGGACAGTTAGGGCAGTCAACGACCTTACTAAAAGTACTTGTCATTGGCTGTATGCTTGGAAGTCAGACTTCAATGCTGATTGCTCGAAAAGATAGGTGTATGCATACAAAGAAAGATTGAGGGCACGGTGGTAGAGAAGAACAACAACATGAATATGAGAACGTGACATGCTCCTTGAGGAGGATCTACCGAGCTAAGAGGTACACCAACTATAATGAATATAGCTTCTAAGAATATCGTTTTCCACCGTTTAGCCCGGGTGACAACGTAATGCGTTGTCGTCGTGTCGAAATTAAATTGTGAGAGGATGAACTGGAAAGTATTCCAGTTTAATTGAATCAAACAACTTCTAATAGAGTATTCAGCGCTAAACAATCTTTATAAATGCAGGTCGTCAAAGAAACAACGTATTACGTTGAGAAACCACCTTCTTAGATATAGATCCTGTTGGCGCACCAGATCTTAAATTATAGTTTTATACAAGACACCATGTACCTTATGGAGCCTAGTAATGAGTCGAGTCATCGTTATCGCGGCAACAACGTAATGTGTTGTTAAATTGTTGTGTACTCATAGTAGCTCGGAGTTAAAAGGTAAATGTGGATAGTTAGGGCATCAACGACCTTACTCAAAGTACTTGTCATTGGTTGTATGCTTGGAAGTCGACTTCATGCTTGATTTGCTCGAAAAGATAGGTGTATGCATACAAAGAAAGATTGAGGGCACGGTGGTAGAGAAGAACAACAACATGAATATGAGAACGTGACATGCTCCTTGAGGAGGATCTACCGAGCTAAGAGGTACACCAACTATAATGAATATAGCTTCTAAGAATATCGTTTTCCACCGTTTAGCCCGGGTGACAACGTAATGCGTTGTCGTCGTGTCGAAATTAAATTGTGAGAGGATGAACTGGAAAGTATTCCAGTTTAATTGAATCAAACAACTTCTAATAGAGTATTCAGCGCTAAACAATCTTTATAAATGCAGGTCGTCAAAGAAACAACGTATTACGTTGAGAAACCACCTTCTTAGATATAGATCCTGTTGGCACACCAAGATCTTAAATTATAGTTTTATACAGTACACCATGTACCTTATGGAGCCTAATGAACGAGTCAGTCATCGTTATCATGGGGCAACAACGTAATGTGTTGTTAAATTGTTGTACTCATAGTAGCTCGGAGTTAAAAGGTAAATGTGGACAGTTAGGGCAGTCAGCGACCTTACTAAAAGTACTTGTCATTGGCTGTATGCTTGGAAGTCAGACTTCAATGCTGATTGCTCGAAAAGATAGGTGTATGCATACAAAGAAAGATTGAGGGCACGGTGGTAGAGAAGAACAACAACATGAATATGAGAACGTGACATGCTCCTTGAGGAGGATCTACTAAGCTAAGAGGTACACCAACTATAATGAATATAGCTTCTAAGAATATCGTTTTCCATCGTTTAGCCCGGGTGACAACGTAATGCGTTGTCGTCGTGTCGAAATTAAATTGTGAGAGGATGAACTGGAAAGTATTCCAGTTTAATTGAATCAAACAACTTCTAATAGAGTATTCAATGCTAAACAATCTTTATAAATGCAGGTCGTCAAAGAAACAACGTATTACGTTGAGAAACCACCTTCTTAGATATAGATCCTGTTGGCGCACCAAGATCTTAAATTATAGTTTTATACAAGACACACCATGTACCTTATGGAGCCTAGTAACGAGTCAGGTCATCGTTATCGCGGCAACAACGTAATGTGTTGTTAAATTGTTGTACTCATAGTAGCTCGGAGTTAAAAGGTAAATGTGGACAGTTAGGGCAGTCAGCGACCTTACTCAAAGTACTTGTCATTGGCTGTATGCTTGGAAGTCAGACTTCAATGCTGATTGCTCGAAAAGATAGGTGTATGCATACAAAGAAAGATTGAGGGCACGGTGGTAGAGAAGAACAACAACATGAATATGAGAACGTGACATGCTCCTTGAGGAGGATCTACTGAGCTAAGAGGTACACCAACTATAATGAATATAGCTTCTAAGAATATCGTTTTCCACCGTTTAGTCCGGGTGACAACGTAATGCGTTGTCGTCGTGTCGAAATTAAATTGTGAGAGGATGAACTGGAAAGTATTCCAGTTTAATTGAATCAAACAACTTCTAATAGGTTATTCAACGCTAAACAATCTTTATAAATGCAGGTCGTCAAAGAAACAACGTATTACGTTGAGAAACCACCTTCTTAGATATAGATCCTGTTGGCGCACCAAGATCTTAAATTATAGTTTTATACAGTACACCATGTACCTTATGGAGCCTAGTAATGAGTCAGGTCATCGTTATCGCGGGCAACAACGTAATGTGTTGTTAAATTGTTGTACTCATAGTAGCTCGGAGTTAAAAGGTAAATGTGGACAGTTAGGGCAGTCAGCGACCTTACTCAAAGTACTTGTCATTGGCTGTATGCTTGGAAGTCAGACTTCAATGCTGATTGCTCGAAAAGATAGGTGTATGCATACAAAGAAAGATTGAGGGCACGGTGGTAGAGAAGAACAACAACATGAATATGAGAACGTGACATGCTCCTTGAGGAGGATCTACCGAGCTAAGAGGTACACCAACTATAATGAATATAGCTTCTAAGAATATCGTTTTCCACCGTTAGCCCGGTGACAACGTAATGCGTTGTCGTCGTGTGTCGAAATTAAATTGTGAGAGGATGAACTGGAAAGTATTCTAGTTTAATTGAATCAAACAACTTCTAATAGAGTATTCAAACTAAACAATCTTTATAAATGCGGTGTCGTCAAAGAAACAACGTATTACGTTGAGAAACCACCTTCTTAGATATAGATCCCGGCGCACCAAGATCTTAAATTATAGTTTTATACAGTACACCATGTACCTTATGGAGCCTAGTAACGAGTCAGGTCATCGTTATCGCGGGCAACAACGTAATGTGTTGTTAAATTGCTGTACTCATAGTAGCTCGGAGTTAAAAGGTAAATGTGGACGATTAGGGCGATCAATGACCTTACTCAAAGTACTTGTCATTGGGTATGCTTGGAAGTCGACTTCAATGCTGATTGCTCGAAAAGATAGGTGTATGCATACAAAGAAAGATTGAGGGCACGGTGGTAGAGAAGAACAACAACATGAATATGAGAACGTGACATGCTCGTTGAGGAGGATCTACCGAGCTAAGAGGTACACCAACTATAATGAATATAGCTTCTAAGAATATCGTTTTCCACCGTTTAGCCTGGGTGACAACGTAATGCGTTGTCGTCGTGTCGAAATTAAATTGTGAGAGGATGAACTGGAAAGTATTCCAGTTTAATTGAATCAAACAACTTCTAATAGAGTATTGGTAGCGCTAAACAATCTTTATAAATGCAGGTCGTCAAAGAAACAACGTATTACGTTGAGAAACCACCTTCTTAGATATAGATCCTGTTGGCGCACCAAGATCTTAAATTATAGTTTTATACAGTACACCATGTACCTTATGGAGCCTAGTAACGAGTCAGGTCATCGTTATCGCGGGCAACAACGTAATGTGTTGTTAAATTGCTTAATAGAGTATTCAGCGCTAAACAATCTTTATAAATGCAGTGTCGTCAAAGAAACAACGTATTACGTTGAGAAACCACCTTCTTAGATATAGATCCCGTTGGTGCACCAAGATCTTAAATTATAGTTTTATACAGTACACCATGTACCTTATGGAGCCTAGTAACGAGTCAGGTCATCGTTATCGCGGGCAACAACGTAATGTGTTGTTAAATTGCTGTACTCATAGTAGGAGGGAAAGGATTTGAAATTATTTTAAAGTAATATAATGAAACAAATTTGAATAGTTTCATAATACTATGATGTGCAAAAAAATCTTTAGAACTTCATGTCATTGACGCAACAACGTATTACGTGGGAAAACAACCTACTTTTATATAGATCCCGTAGGCACATAAGAATGTGGCATCATAGTTTTATACACTATAATGACCATAGCCTGTAAATATAACGTATTCCATCATTTAGATTGGGCGACAACGTAATATGTTGTTGTATTGTTGTAACAAAAACTCTCTCAGGAAAAATCTTACCTTGAATATTAGATATAAGAATCTGAATTACCATTCAACTTATAATTTCTTTGTTTTCAATTAGCCTTGTTTCAAATAAATCTTGCAAACACTAACCAGAATTGTTATTCCTTTCAACTTTGATAGATGACTGGCAAAGTAGTTCAAAAACTTAATAAATTAATAAACAAGATGAGTTGAACTTATCACTGATTTTAAAAAATATAATGTTCTTACCTGATTTGCAATGTACAGATTATTTCCAAATTTTCCCTGTCATGAGCAATGTTCTTTTCTCATAGCCAACCTTCAGAAATCTCCTTCAACTTCCATAAAACTGAATGAAATATGACTACTGTTCTTTTTTGCAATACTTAAATAAATCATTTATGTAAAAATAATTAAAAAAACAGAACAGTGGCACCAAAAAGTGGAGTAAATAGTTTAATGAATATAATTTAAGCAGCAATTAATGGTAGCATTCAATATATATTTGAAAGATACTTTGAAATGGCGCAGATATTCAAAACAATAAATGTGAATAGGTATGGCTGAGCGATCGGGGAGGCGTTGAAATGACTTGGGTTGGTGGAGCGGTCGGTGGAGGCGCCGAAAAGACACGAGGTCCGTTAACTTTTTTTTGCTCCATGAAACACCTGGACGGCCCGATCGGCCCGCCAACTCACTACCCCCTGCTAACTTACGTGAGGGATAGGGCCACCTATGTGATCTATTAAAGTGTCTCAGAATGAAAAAGGCATTTTGAAATACACTCTCTCAAGCAGCGATCCCGAACTCCATCTCGCGAATCGAATCCACCTATTCTCCTCCTTTATGCATTCACAAAATCAAATCCACCTATTATGGTAATCATCATATTCTCCTTGTAAGGTCTGTGTTTTAATAATTTATCTTGTGACGTAGTTTTGTATTAACAAGTGGAATTGGGTCGTGTATCTTTTTGGATACTTGATAGCCGATAGGTGACTGATGAAGGCAACAAGCAAGTCCGTTGAATCAAGAAAGAGAAAATATAAACGGTGCTAGGCTTTCTTTATATAAATGTTTTTTTAATATATATTTTGCCATATCATTATAATCTCTATAAAATTTTATATGAACATAACAATTATATTTTATATGTGTAAGTCAAATATCGGTAATTTGAAATTTGTGTAAATGTTTTGTGCTTGAAAACATATAAAAGTGTAAACATTCTTTCAATTTAAGTTAGTGTTATCCTTTGTTTTGTTAGTCTTAGGAAGGAACACACATGTGTGCGTACACATGTGTGTGCTCATGTCTCACACATACACATATGTATGTACGTACATGCACGCACACACACACACACACACACACACACACACACACACACACACACACACACACACAAGCACATGCGCATGCATGTACGTACACACATACACGCACACAAAGTGTTTTTTCTATAACAATACTTATGTAAGTTGTTAGGGTGATGAATATATGCACACATGGTTTTCCTTGAATCTTTGAGCAATGCCGAAATTTCATTTTTGTACATTGTTACTGTCATTTTTGCTTTACAACATCAAGAGAATTTTTTTAATTGGTTGCATGTCAAAAATTAATGTCCCCTATGTTTCAATGTATGCGTCCTATATTTTAATAATAATTTCTAAATTTATCGAATTTATTGTGACCCTTACGATGTGTCAAATTTTATTCTTAGTATACCATGTTTTTCCTATTTTAAAGTATTTTCTATTTTCATTACATTATAATTGTTGTTTATATTCGTTTGATGCTTGTATTATTGAAACACATAATAATGTAACTATATTAATCTCAAAAGGGTACAAAGTCATTAAAGAGGCAAGCTTTCTAGGTAGGCAGAAATTAAGATAGATTTAATACTCAACAAACATTACATTAAATAGGACAATCGTTTGTATTAATTATTAATATCTAAATTTTTTATGGTATAATTATGATTTAATTTAATCTAAATATTAGGGTGCTCATGAGGCCAAGTATGGCTAATCAAAATGGAAATGTTAAAAAAGGAAATAAATAATTTAAATTAAATAAAAATAAATGTGTTTTGCTTACAAACTTTAAAGATAACTTTTTGATTGTTAAGTGTGCATATGTCTAGACAGCCTTGCAACTCATGTTTATATGTTTACACATTGATGTAATGTCATTGGGATGACCATCTCCCCTTCTTTTGCCTACTAGGACCCCCTTTGAATCAACTCGTGTTGTGTTTGCCTTGTGCCACACGTGAGAGGCACACTTTGAGGTCCCACATTGAAATGTCACCTCCATACAATTTCAAGTCCCTTATTAAAAATAGCTCCAAACAATTTTAGGTCTCATGTTTGAATGACAACTGGTATCATGAATAACCACAATAATAGTGAATCCATTTTTGTCATTAATTGTTGAAGGAAGAGTAATGGTATATAGGATATGGACCATTGATCTCAATGTCAACAACTTTTCTCTTGTATCCTTCACGTAGTCCACACCCCCTTTCTCCTTTGAGCAATTTACACATATGGCACATAGTTCATATGTGACTTAACAAAAGAAAGAAGAGGATCATAGATGACGAAGGAGGGATTTAAACTATTGGGGGCTTTCAATTGGGTTGACCATCTCCCTTGGCTTTCCTGGTTGCATCCCCTTTGAATACACTCACATTGTGTGTGCCTCATGTCGTGCTTTCCATGGCTTCATTTAAAATATAGTCCAAGGTGCAAATTCTCAAGCTTTACACCAACGACTTTATCACCGTTTATTGTCAAATGCCCTGAAAAGATGTCACTTCTTTCTTCGACAAATTTATCAAAATTATATGGGGTTGGAAATGAGCCCTTGAGTTTGTTGTGTTCTCACATAATCATAGACCCCCATCTTCATCACTCCTCTTTGTCTTGCATTGTTTCACCTTTGTTCCTTCCGTTCTAACTTACTTGATGCCTCCCTTCCATTGGCCCCATTTTGCTTTAAATTTAAAGAAACTAAAATAATAATAAAGTAAGTTTGAAAAAAATAAGGCAGGGGGTGGTTGGAGAATAATGGTGGAGGATGCATGGAGAGTAGCAAGGCACTTGGGTTCTTTGAAAGGCACATGGGCACCCTGAAAAGGATTTCTAACCTGTCACATTCTCTGCATAATAATAATACATTCACTTTATTTATGATCCAGGAGGCATTAACCATGCAAAACCATGTGTCAACGTTGTAAATTCTTGCAGTGATTGGTTAGTTGCATATGTAGCTACGTCTTGAAGTAGGTTCAATGGTATCTAAGAGGAAGAGAACTATTGTTTCCATTATTTTATCTAGTGTTGGGAAGTATACAAAAGATATGGGTTTCTGTAAGAGACAGTCACATTGTTTCACCATATACTACAAACAAGTATTCAACTGATTTATTTTGGAGTGCAAACCAATTCCCATGCTACAACCCAATTACAACGCTTGAAACCTGGTATGAAATTCAATGAAATATTTACAATATAGAGGGATATTGTTAGATGTTGTAGTATTTATAGGTGCCTTGGTTCTCATGAAAGCAAAATGTGGGAGCATACACATGACATATGAACTATTAGTGTTTGGCAGAGTGTCTTAAAAAAATGTGGTTTCATGTAATGCTTTGACTGTAGGATATGCATGAGATGGGTTTTTTTGAAAAGGATTAGAAACTTTCAAGAAAATGCAATTAACAAGTGTAAATCTAGGTTCCATCTCCTTTTCCAACATCCTCCCAACGTGCATAATGGGAGCTCTACAAAGGGTAGTGATATCCATCAAAGCATAATGGTTTGCTAGATGTTTTAGTTATAAGTGCCCTGGCAAATGTGCCTATAGAGTGTGGAAGCATGCACTTGGCATGTGAACAGTTCGACTAAATGCTGAAACGTGGCTTGATGGACTGAAATGATGGCATAATATGTACAAAATGGGTTTGTTAGAAAGGTCATGTAACCTATCAAGCAATGCAAAGCCAAGCTTCAAATCCTTTACTAACATCGTCCACCCTATGCCAAAATGGAGGATTTAGAACAGGGAATGGACATCCATCACATCATAATGAAGAAAGGGACAAGATTTTGTCATATGTTGTAAGCAAGTGCTTTAGTAACATTCTATGTATGGAAATGTGGTGGATTTTTTTTTGGTTTGGTGTTCAAAAAAATCATCCATAAAAATGTAATATCACTGAGTGTAATTATTGCATGTTTTGGTATGCGTGGGAAGAGTGAAGGTGCACTAGAATTATTTTATCAAATGCAATTTTTGGTATTTAACTAGATTTCATAACATTTATTGGACTTTCTTACGCATGGTGGAACTTCTTGGTTAAGCTGGGAAACTACACAAAGCTCAAAAGTTAATTAAGAATATTACATTAAAACCTAGTTCCAAGGTGTGTGGAGTCTTCCTCTAGGTTTGCGAGTTCATGGAAATTTAGAGATACCAGGGCATCTAAGTGGCTTCTGAGCTAAAACAGAAAATGCGGAAAATAAAAACTTTTCCATCGACGTGTCCACTTTAATGGTCGGTCCTTCCTTTGCAGTGAGTAAGACCTTGCAAATGTGCATAAGTCACTTTTACAACAATGCTTGTGAACCGCTTGACGAAATACTCTTCTATTGTGTGATTCTATTGGTTGTGACTGTGGACCGTCTTGAAAGATCGCATACCCCACTTCCCTCATCATTGTTAGGCATGGTCTCCCTTACCTTTTCTTTCATAATTTTGTAATTTGGGTTCTTCATTTGTAATATAATAGAAATGTTAAACCACTTGGATAATATTACAAATGGATATGTAACCAAATTTAAATAGTGTAAAGAAATAAAACTCCACCTTGTGATTGACAAAACTGATTTTTCAATTTAAACATTAATTGTGGTCACTACCATAACCTTATACAATGATACTAGAGTATTCGAATTAAGTGCTCTTATCTGCTAGTATCGGCAAGAGTTAGATGATGTCGTCAAATCAAACAACCATTTTCCTACCTTGCAAAGTTAGAAAAATGCAAATTTCATAGGCTTGCAAAACAACACTTTGAGCCCCATACAAGAGTTTTCGAGTGTCATATGTGTTCCTTGTTATGTAGAGAGTCATGTCAAGCATTAGCTCGACCTCATTTGACTGTTTACACTCTCTTCGCCGCTTCTCTAGGAGTCCCGTCACTCCGTTTGCACTTTTAGGGAGATTTTAAAACTGAAAAGTTGGCTTTCATTTTGACCCATCGTTTGAACCCTGAGCAACAAAATGCTTATCCACCTTTGCAAACCCCTAGTATTTTTACTAGAAAATTTCTTGGAACCTTAATTTTGGGGAAAACACTCTTCTTGATAGTTTGAAAAAGGTATTTTGTAGGCCTTCGGTCGCAGTTTGACTGGATAAAAGTGGACCAATTACGACTAGTGGCTCCAGAAAACCCTTCGCCATTTGAAAATTGTTTATTCTTCCTGAATTCCGTCAGTTCCTATGAATTATTTTTATATAGGAGGACATGTATAAAATTACACATTGTGTGTTTCCCTATCATAAGAAAAATGTTTGGAAGTTGTTTCTAGCCTCCGGGCCTAGATTGAACATTTTTGCAACTAGCTAGAAAATGTAAAAAGAAAGTTGTAGGACATCCGTTGGGTTACCAAACCACCGTGGCAAATTTTTGACACTTGTAATAAATACTTGAAACTCTATCATGTGACTTGTTGTGTGAAATTGAACTTTTGGCAAAATAGTGTTTCTCTCTCTTCCCTATCTCTTTCTCTCTCCTTGGTTAAAAAATGAAGTGAAATGAAATGTAACCAATACATGTCTCTAACCATCTCCTTTCGAATGTAAATTATTTTTATTATGTAAATGAAAAAATAAAAATACATGTAATTGAAAAAATAAAAATACTAAAAGTGTTAATTATGCTAGATTTAGGTGGATGTCATGCCAATGATTTATCGTTGATTTCATGCTTACATGGTTTTGAAGGATGGAAGTAAGATAGTGAAAATGTGTGGTGTAATTTATTGTTTATTATTGTAAATTATATGTGTTATTGGAAAATTGTATATATGCATAATTTATTTCCATGTTACAGAAAATTTTATATTTGAAACTTGGTAATATGTATGAGATGCTAGTTTTAGGGATGCCTTGGGAAATGTGCATTTAATCATAGGTCTCATTACAATTCACATTTACGTATGATAAAAAGGTTGGATATGTATTTATGTTTAATGAAATTGAATTTATTAGCTTATAGTGATTTTTTTGTGTAATAGACGATTAATTAATTGGGGTGTCATGCTTTCTACCTTGAAGATGCAATAAAGAAATCTAAACAAAACAATCAATCTAGTAAAAAAATTGTGCATAACTAACCGTCATGTGTTAATCCTTTATCATAGAAAATTGAGACTTTTGAATGAACCTCGCACCCAATGAAACCTCTAGCTTAAGTAAATGAGATCCCTAGTTTGAGTTTTTTTTTCATCAGAACCTATATGTTTGATGGAATCATCGTGAACCCGATTAATAGGAGTGATGTGGTCAAACATTATCTTAAGTATGTGGTTCCCCTCATAGGTTTGGTAACCTAGTGTGTCGTAAGGAGAATGTGTTTCCCCTAAGGTAGTGCTCCATAGGAAACCAACATCAAACATAATAGAACCCTCTTGGGCCAACACACGTGTAGAGTGAAGAGTGTTATGTGGAAAATATTGCCAACTAACCTTATAAGTCACCTTTAAGAGTTGGGATCATAAATGAACTCGATAGCCAATCTCAATTGTCATTCGAGTTTTTTTTATGCAATACTAAAATTTAATTTCAAAACTTAAAAACATCTTAAATTTATGATTAGTTGGTGAAAATATAACCGTAAGATGATGGGCTTGAAAAAAAAAAACAAAGGGTGAAAGTTATATTTTCCCATAACCTTTTAAACCATTTTGTGGTGAGTAAAAGGATCCACGTTGTGTAAACTCTAATGTGAACCTTAACCCTTTTAAACGATGGACTATTCCATCTTGTCCTCCCACTTGTCCTATTTTATAATGAATGTATGATGTGAAACCATGTAAACATGTTCATGACACGAACCCCTAGGACAAATACTAGTAGTCTCATGAGCATACCAATGTCCCTATTAATAAATGGGTTATACAACAAATTTTAAAAAGGTAATTAAATAAAATTAAGTGAAACCATTTTAAGATGAATGTAAATGATTCAAACGGGTCCTATGTTTTAAATACCTACACATGAGAATACTAAGTGTGAATCCCCTTTTAAACCCTCTCATCTAGTGTGTCAGCTTGCCATAAAGTATCGAATGTACATAGATTTACAAGAGGATTTTGGAGATAAGGGTGTACAATAACTCTAGTTGTGACCTTAGTAAGGTGTGTAAAACTTATAGTTAAATATCTCTTTATAACACACATCTAATGCTTAATTGTTCAGGAATCCAACCCTAGTGGAGTGTGAAATCATACCTATTAGTACCTTGATGACTAAGCAATTAAGTGAAGTAGATTAGATACATGGTTAGTTGTCATAACGTAAAAAAAAAAGAATGACCTTAGAACTTAAATACTAATATAAAAGGAACACGTAATCTATCTACTCTTAAATAAATAAACTTCCTCTACTTCATGAGAACCTCCCTTGTAGCAACTAAGATAAATGGAAAATTCAATCGATTATGCAACTTAGAAAATGAATCCTTGAAAAAAAACTAAAAGGATCATGTAGGTGCATATGTTCATACCACCAACCATGTTACGATATTCGGGGTGATCGGGAAACAAGCAAGATTAGATGGGATTCTACAAGTGAAATGTTAAATAAAGTAAAGATAATGTAGTCTAGTTATAAAATAATTGATAAGTGATTTCCAAGTAAATAAGGTCAAGAACGAAATATGAATGTAATAAATATGTAAATCGGGAAGTTTTGTCATGTATGGTTCTTATGCAAGATTCATAATGTTGTTGAATCGTTATGTTGTGTCTTTTCTATTTTTTCTTTAAAAAAGTGGCCTTGATGTGCATCAAGTGTTCTCATGTTGCCTATGTGGGTTAGTTTTCATGTAAGTAGATCATCCGTTGTGGAGTTGTCATAAGTGATCCCATGTAGCGTCATTTTGTGACAATGTAAGTAAAAAAAATTATTCCAGTATTTTTAGTGTTGTATAGTGTGTGTAAAAATGTGGGTGTTACATTTGGTATCGGAGTGGAGGTTCATTCTCTCAACATCTAGGAAAAATTTTAGTAGTGATGATTTTGCATGATGGTGGTGAATATTGGAAGAGTAATGTGCTATATGTCATAATGTGAATAGTGTTTCAATTATGACATTATGAACACACATGTGGTGCATGTCACTTAGTGCGTATTTGTTATCATGTTGATGTGCTTGTGATGAGATTTCGGTCTCCTTTTCATGGATTCTATGAAGATTTCACATGTGATGTACCACCTTATGTGTGTGTGAAAAGGAATGCTATTTTGGATTGCGGAGTGTTGGATCATTTTGGCATTATGTGATATGAAGGTGTATTGATGTGTTACATGACAAAATTGGTGTAAAGTGAATTGGATTTTATCACAATGTCATCACCATGCGTGATGAATCGTGTGTGTCACCATGTTGTATTTGGAATTGACTATATGTTGTAATGTTAGAAATTATGTTTCATCATATGTATAATTTGTGTAATCTGTGATGATTCATGTCATGATTTAGGGGCATATGGTGAGCGTATGATCTCTATTGTGAGGTATTTTTCACTTTGGGTACATTATATGGTAATGTGATGTATTGTAACCCATGAAACCCAGTAAAGTAATGATTTTGTTATACCTATATATATATATACCATGCATAAGATGCTATGGTTAATGTGTGAATCACCATTGTGTTAGTGATGTAATTATGTGTTATGTTGTGAACCCTACACTAACAACCCTAAGGGAAATCAATTGTTAAGAGATGTATGTTTGGAGTGACTAAATATGTACCATTGACCGTTTTCATAAACTTGCCGCCAGTACGAGATAGAAAGTGAATTATTACATATGTTGAAAAGGGCACTTTTGTTCGTTTCGGTATGTATGGCTTGCTCAACAGGTGTTATGCATATTGTGTTCAAATACACCTTAGGATTAGTAGATGGTGACATATACTCCTTCCTCTCTCCCTATATGGTTATCGTATGGATTCAACCTAAGTGTAGTTACGACTATGTTGAGCCTTGTGGAAGTGGTGGAGGGATGATTCAAATAGAGATGATGACAATTGTATTATTTGATATGTTATTTTATGAGTTGAGGATCGATGTCCGAGTGCTAGAAATGCGTTGAGTAACCCTTTAGTGGCCATATAAAGCCACATAGTTATTGTAATATGTTATCTCCATATACGTATTTTATTTGTAAATTGATTTTTTTTTTCTTGCAAGAACCAACAATTTTCTTGATTGACATGTTCTTATATTTTGGGCATTTATTTGGTTGTTGGAATAACATGCAGATTTTGCACTAACCATGGCTAATTTTCCATTTTCTTTTCTTATTTTAAAATTTGTGAATCAAGTTTAAATTTTTATAGCCTAGCCCAAGGCTTTGGGATTTTTGTGGATTGGCATTTGAAATGGAATTTTACGCTATTTCTAATGTCGTAATGTGTTAGAATAGGGTCATGGTATTCACCATGGAGTGGTGGAACCTATGGAACCACTTCATTGTATGGGGGTACACCCCAAGGAGTTATAGATAACTAGCGGTTGTCGAACCATGAGTTATTATGTCACTTGGGTTAGAGGTATATGTATTATATGTGCCTAGGGCCATAGGGTGACCACCTATTTTAGGGAGTGAAAAGGAAGATTTATCTTTATTTTATTACTCGAGGGAGGCATAAGAGACTTGAGGGAGACATAAGAGACTTGAGGGAGGCATAAGCCACTTGTGTGTGTGGGATTAGTGCATTTGGAGTTTTATTTTTATGTTGAGATGCTTTGGGAGGCATATGTAGTTGTTTTGTGATGCTTTGGGAGATATATGGAGATTGTTTCATGATGTTTTGTGATGTTTGGAGTTGGTGTTATGAGTTATGTGTACTCTTGTGAGTCTGGTTATGTTATGTGATGTTGAGGATTTATGCTCCTCATTTTGGTATGGTGTTGTTTCCATCTTGACCCTATGTAACTGCAGTATGGTCTTGAGTTTGTGAAACCTTCTTATGTGCACCTCTTGGTATTTCCATTTTTTTGTAGATTTCTTATGATATGAGTACTTTTGTGTCAGGGACATATGTGACAAGCACTATGTTATACGTGATATGTTCCTTTAAATGGTTTGGTTGAGTTCTTGTGATGTGATATAGTTGTGAAAGTACATATCATGATGTCTTGTGAGTCATTAGTGTTGTGTTTGGAAGTTGTGTGTTATTGTGATGTCGGTTTACGTTGGGCACCCACAAAAATAAAAAAAAACTAAATTCTTAAACCAATGAAATATTACAAGCTTGAGATTGATAAATATTGCTAAGAGAAAAGAGTAATTAGGCAATAATGTAAATTGAAAAACTGTCAATATTCACAGAACATTAAGAACTTGTTAATTTTTTTCCCCCTTCTATGTGGTTGCACTTTTGCAATTAGATTCTTTTTTCGCTAGTGCCATGAGTCGTTGATTGTTCCTCCTTGATTATGTGTACCCTCTTCTAACCTTAGCATTGTTTCACATCGAGGACGATGCTCTTATAAGGGGAAAATGTAATGCCCAATATAAAAATAAATAAAATAATAATAATAATAATAATAATAATAATAATACTAAAAATAAATTTAAAGAAACTAAAATAATAATAAAGTAAGTTTGAAAAAAATAGGCGGGGGGTGGTTGGTGAATAATGGTGGAGGATGTGTGGAGAGTAGAAAGGCATGCGAGCTTCCGATAAGAAACATGGGCACCCTAAAAATGTATTATAACATGTCATGTTATTTGCATAATAATAGTAAATTCACTCTATTTGTGATCCATGAGGAAATAACCATGAAAAACCATGTGTTAACGTTGTAAATTCTTACGGTGATTGGTTAGTTGCATATGTAGTTGCATCTAGGCGAGTTCAATGGTCTTGAGAGGAAGATGCTATTATTGTTGCATTGTTTTTTTGTCTAGTGTTGGGAAGTATACAAAAGATATGGGTTTCTGCGTAGGAGACAGTCACACTGTTTCACCATATGCTACAAACAAGCATTTAACTGATTTAATTGGAGTGCAAAACAATGCCCATGATGTACCCCAATTACAACACTAAAACTGTATAAAATTCAATGAAATATTTACAAGATAGAGGGATATTTTTAGATGTTGTAGTATTTGTAGGTTCCCTAGTTCTCATGAATGCAAAATTTGGGAGCATACTCATGACATATGAACTATTTGGCAGAGTGTCTTAAAAAAAAAAAAAAATGTGGTTTTATGTAATGCTTTAACAAGGATATGCACAAGATGGGTTTGTTGAAAAGGATTTAGAAACTTTCAAGCAAATATGATTGGCAGGTGTAAATCTAGGTTCCATCTCATTTACCAACATCCTCTTTGCGTGCGTTACATGGGAGCTCTATAGAAGGGTAATGATATCCATCAAAGCATAATGGTTTGTCAAATTTTTCTTTAAGTTCCCTAACAGGATGTGCTGCCGATAATGTGGAAGCATGTCCAAGGCATGTGAATTTTCATTAAAATGCCCGAAAGAAATGCGACATCCTCATCACAATTAGTTTGTTTCTCTAAATGTACACCTATCGAGCACAAAGACAAATTCTAATGACCTAAAGACCTATTCTTTTTAAGCATTTTAAGAACATTTTAATGGCAGATATGGAGTTGGTTTTGCCAGAAAAGAAGAATCCAAGATTAAATCCTATGGACTGGGTCAAGTTTCTTATTTCAGCAATTTTTGGATATGCCTTGACTAGTTCCCTAAAAATGCCACAAAGTGGTGTTTGGGTTGATAAATTTTTCTTCATCGCAAATGGTTGGCATTTTCGGTTCAGCCTCGACGATGGGAAATTGATGTAATAATGAAATAAGAGCGGGATCCTCCTAAGACACTATATATATCCACTTCCTTTGTGAGATGAGTTGACCTTGCAAATGTCGAAGAGACAACCCTTTTAAGACCCCGTAGCTTGTGCACATCGTGATATGTTCTAAGCCACTTTATTCAATTCATTTGTCCATCAAGGATGGTCTCCCTTAACTTTTCTTTCATAATTTTCGTAATTTGGGTTTTTCATTTACAATATAATAGAAACATTAAACCAGAGGATAATCTTACAAATGGATATGTAACCAAATTTAAATAATGTAAAGAAATAAAACTCACTTGTGATTGACAAAAATGAATTTTCAATTTAAACATTAACTATGGTCACTACCATTGTTAGAGTAGGTATTTACCTTAGCTCATGTTCACCTAGGTACTTTATTTACGTTTATTAATTTATCCTCACCCACCTATGTGTGTGGATATTTCTTTTATCTTATTTAGATATTAGAGATATTATCTAGTTGTTAGGTATAGTTCTTTCATTGATCTATGGTATTGACTAGTTTTTTTCCTGATCTATGGTATTGACTAGATCCTCGATGTCTAGTTCTCTCCTAAATCTATGGTCTTGACTAGTTCTTTGATGACTAGTTATTTCCTTGATTTATGGCTTGATCTACGACCTTGACTAGTTCTTATATTGTTATTCATTTATTTAACCATTCTCAATGTATTGCATTGAGTTCCATAATAATATATGATATTATTGCTCATTTGTTTGCAAATGTTTTATGTAAAGCTATTCTCGCGAATCCTTTCATCTTATTGATCATGGTATAGCCCTTGGTCATATGGTATGGTCATATGAGGGCTTAAAGCTTGTGATTCCTACTAGTAGGTGCTTAACTTCAACCCCCTTTAATTTTATTTGTGTGGTGAAGGCAACAACATTTTATTTTGTTTTAGTGGCACCTAAAATAAATAATAGAGCAAAATATTAAAAAGCTTGTAACTTTTGATTGGTAACTCGGTTTTGAGTGTCATTTTTTGCAAAAGTGCTTGTTTTTTCATGTTCTTTCCATTGGAAATATTTATTTTGAGACTTGCACTATAATTATAAAGTGCCAAATATGGAGGAGTGTTGTAATCAATTATGGATGCAATTTCAGCTGAGCCGACGTCCTAAATTTTTGGGAGTTGCAGTTTGTACCTATCATGGATTAGAGAATGATATGCTTTTCTCTTGAAGTATGTGGACTTCAAGAGGATATTGTAAAATTTGTGGAAGAAAATAGATCGCTCAAGAAGTGAAATTCTCTTCTACAATCACTCATTCACGATAAGGATACAATAATACACTTCCTGCAGAACAAACTTGCTAGCCTACAACATCACCATCATATTGTGGACAACCATATCCATGCTCCTAGTCCACTTGCAGCTATTGCTCTTGAACCCACTGACATTGATATGTTAGTCTTTGAGTCTATTCCTGCTCTTGATGCTCATACACCTATGAAGCTTGTTACTGCATGCTCTTCCACATCTGTGCCTATTACAGTACCACATGTTGTGTATCCTATTTTTCTCACCGCATGGCTTTTTTTTAGAAGCATACCACTTTGCATTCAGTTCTTGATGCTCCATTCTATGGGTCTCACTAAGGAGTCATTGGTAGACATTCACGGGTATTGTTTCCTCTCTTCCACATGTTAAGTGGAATTCTCACCATGACATTGGTTTTCGAAATATACTTCATTGGGATCACACATTGATAGAGCTCCTTTTTTTGTTCGCTCGACTCTTTTTGAGGATCATGAGCAACACATGAGTTCTACATCTTCACTCAGGCTTGAGAAACTTGAGATTTTAGTTGTCAGACATGATCAACCTGACACACATTCTGATGTTCTTTTGCATGCACCCATTGTGTATTTTCACCAAGTCATATGTATGAATCTTCTTCATCCATTCATGTTGATTTGGGGTGGATATCTGATCACTCATGGAGGTGACATAGGCATTCATTGAGAGGACTCTATGAGGCGTGGCTCCTCCACCATTGCCTCTTGCTCCACTTTCTATACCTTCTGCATTGTGATGCTTCTTGTTTTGAGCATTTTTCTTTAGCAGGTGTAGTGTATCTCTCTTGTTTGTTGAGAGATTTTGTATCTGTATTTTCGACACTTTTGGCATGTTGACAGTATCTCTTGTGGGGGATCTATTTTGGTGAATTCCAGTGTTATTTTGTCAGTGTTCGAGTAGTTGTTTTGAAAACTCATACAGATTTGTAGCATCACTCCACCCATTCAAGTAGTATGGGAGGGTGTGGTGTTGATCTTGCTTCTTCGGGTTTTGTGTCCTTGCCTTGTTACCTTGGCTTTTCTTGGATCGTGACACTCTAGATTTTGTGTCCTTGCCTTGTTGCTTTGGTTATTGTTCTTGGATCATGGCACACCTATTTGCAAGAGTTGATCAATTATGTTTGGTGTTTTTTTACTTTCGACATCACTCCGTTGACAGTCTCCTTGTATGGAGCTATTCTGGTGAGCCCAGTGTCAGTTGTTTTTGAGTTTTGTGATCGAGCAGTGGATTCAGACCACAGTGCACACCAAACTTCTTCTAGCATTGTACGAGTTTTTTTGAGCCGAGCTTCTTGGGATGCCTTGGAGCGGGTCTTTACTCTCTTTACTTTGTTGTTACTGGTTTTGGGTACCTTGCGGTGTCCTTTTTTCCCAGTTATTGTACATGAGTACCTCATCGAGCCTAGTTGCTGGACTCATCACCGTAGGACATGCCACTCTATTTTGGCCCTAGCTTCACTTGAGGGGGTGTTAGAGTAGGTATTTACCTTAGCTCATGTTCACCTAGGTACTTTATTTACCTTTATTGTATTTATCCTCACCCACTTATGTGTGTGGATATTTCTTTATCTTATTTAGATATTAGAGATATTATCTAGTTGTTAGGTATAGTTCTTTCCTTGATGTATGTATTGACTAGTTCTTTCCTTGATCTATGGTATTGACTAGATCTTGATGTCTAGTTCTCTCCTAAATCTATGGTCTTGACTAGTTCTTTGATGACTAGTTATTTTCTTGATTTATGGCTTGATCTACGACCTTGACCGGTTCTTAGATTGTTATTCCTCATATTTAAGCAAGGCCCATTCTCAATGTATTGCATTGAGTTCCATAATAATATATGATATTGCAAATTTGTTTGCAAAGGTTTTATGTAAAGCTATTATAATTGCTTTCATCTTATTGATCATGGTGTTTAATTAGCATCTGTGTTCTTGTCTTGGTATGATCTCGTTATGGTTCCTTTCAACCATAACCTTATATGATGATACTAGAGTATCAATTATGTGCTTTATCTTCGTTATCGGCAAGAGTTAGATGATGTCGTCAAATCAAAAAACCATTTTCCTACCTTGCAAAGTTAAAAAATGCAAATTCCAGAGGCTTGCAAAACAACACTTTGAGCCACATATAAGAGTTGTTAAGCATCATATGTGTTCCTTGTTATGTAGAGAGTCGCATCAAGCATTAGCTTGACCTCGTTTGACTATTTGCACTCTCTTCACCGCTTCTCTAGGAGTCACATCACTTTGTTTGCACTTTTAGGGAGCTTTTAAACTGAAAAGTTGGCTTTTGTTTTGACCCACCATTTGAACCCTGAGCAACAAAATGCTTATCCACATTTGCAAACCCTAGTATTTTTACTAAAATTTCCTGGAACCTTCAGTTTGGGGAAAACACTCTTCTTGATAGTTTGACAAAGGCAATTTGTAGCCTCCCGTCGTAATTTGACTAGGTCAAATTGGACTAATTATGACCGGTGGCTCAAGAAAACCATCACCGTTTGAAAACCATTCGTCATTTTTGAATTTCATCGAGTTCTGTGAATTCTTGGTGTATAGGAGGACACATGTAGAAACTTACACATGGTGTGTTTTCCCATCAAAAGACAACATTTGAAAGTGGTTTCTTAGCCTCCGGGCCTAGATTGAACATTTTTGCAACTAGCAGGAAAATGTAAAAAGAAAGTTGTAGGACCTCCGTCGGTTACCAAACCACCATGGAAACTTTTTGACACTTGTAATACTTGCTTTGAAACTCTATCATGTAACTTTTGTGTGAAATTGAACTTTTACAAAATAGTGTTTCTCTCTCTTCCCTACTCTTTCTCTCTCCTTGGTTAAAAAAATGAAGTGAAATGAAATGTAACCAATACATGTCTCTAACCCTCTCCTTTCAAATGCAAATTATTATTATTATGTAAATGAAAAATTGAAAACATTAACTATGCTAGATTTAGGTGGATGTCATGTCAACGATTTATCATTGATTTCATGCTCACATGGTTTTGTAGGATGGAAGTAAGATGGTGAAAAGACATGGTGTAATTCATTGTTTATTATTGTAAATTATATATGTTATTGGAAAATGTATATATGTATAATTTATTGCCATGTTATAGAAAAGTTTATATTTGAAACTTGGTAATATGTATGAGATGCTAGTTTTAGGGATGCCTTGGGAAATGTGCATTTAATCATAGGTTCCATTTCGATTTAGATTTATGTATGATAAAAATGTTGGATATATATTTATGCTAAATGAAATTGAATTTATTATCTTGTAGTGCATTTTCTATGTGTAATAAACGATTAATTAATTGAGGTGTCATGCTTTCCTACCTTGAATATGCAATAAAGAAATCTAAACGAAACAATCAAACCTAGTACAAAATTTGTGCATAACTAACCTTCATGTGTTAATCCTTTAGCATAGAAAATTGAGACCTTCGAATGAACCTTGCACCCGATGACACCTCCTAGCTTAAGTAAATGAGATCCCTAGTTTGAGTTTTTTTTTCATCAAAATCTATATGTTTTGTGGCATCGTTGTGAACCCGATGAATAGGAACGATGTGGTCAAACATTATCTTGAGTACGTGGTTCCCCTCCTAGGTTTGGTAATCCTGTGTGTAGTAAGGAGAATATGTTCCCCTAAGGTAGTGCTCCAAAGGAAACCAACATCAAACATAGTATAGAACCCTCTTAGGCCGACACACATGTAGAGTGAAGAGTGTTATGTGGAAAAGATCGCCAACTAACCTTGGAAGCAACTTTTAAGAGTTGAGATCATAATTGAACTCGATAGCCAATCTCAATTTTCATTCAAGTTTTTTTTATGCAATACTAAGAGTTAATTTTGAAACTTCACAACATCTTAAATTTATAATTAGTTGGTGAAATATAACCGTAAGATGGTGTGCTTGGAAAAACAAAAAAAAAAGGTGAAAATTAGATCTTTCTCATAACATGTTTATACCATTTGTTGGTGGGTAAAAGGATCCACATTGTGTAAACTTTAATGTGAACCTTAACCCTTTTAAACAATGGACTATTCCATTTTGTCCTCCCACTTGTCCTATGTTGTAATGAATGTATGATGTGAAACCATGTAACCATGTTCTTGACACGAACCCCTAAGACAAAGACTAGTAGTCTCATGAGCATACCAACCCTATTAATAAATGGGTTACACAACAAATTTTAAAAATGTAATTAAATCAAATTAAATGAAACCATTTTAAGATGAATGTAAATGATTCAAATGGGTCCTATGTTTTAAATACCTACACATGAGAATATTAAGTGTGAATCCCCTTTAAACCCTCTCAGCTAGTGTGTCAATCTTTCCTTAAAGTATCAAATGTACATAGATTTACAAGAGGATTTTGGAGATAAGGGTGTACAATAACTCTAGTTGTGACCTTAGTAAGGTGTGTAAAACTTATAGTTAAATATCTCCTTATAACACACATCTAATGCTTAATTGTTCAGGAATCCAACCTTGGTGGAGTGTGAAATCATACCCATTAGTACCTTGATGACTAAGCAATTAAGTGAAGTAGATTAGATACATGGTTAGTTGTCATAACATAAAACAAAATTGACTGACCTTACAAATAAACTTCCTCTGCTTCATGAGAACCTCCCTTGTAGCAATTAAGATAAATGGAAAATTCAATCGATTATGCAACTTAGAAAATGAATCCTTGGAAAAACACTAAAAGGATCATGTAGGTGTATATGTTCATACTACCAACCTAGTTATGAAATTCTAGTGTGATGAGGAAACAAGCAAAATTAGATGGGATTACTACAAGTGAAATGTTAAATAAAGTAAAGATAATGTAGTCTAGTTATAAAATAATTGATAAGTGATTTCCAAGCAAATAAGGTCAATAACGAAATATGAATGTAATAAATATGTAAACCGGGAAAGTGTTGTCATGGATGGTGCTTATGCGGGATTCATAATGTAGTTGAATTGTTATGTTGTGTAGTTTCTTTTTTTTAAAAAGTGGCCTTGATGTGCATCACGTGTTCTCATGTTGCCTATGTGGGTTAGTGTTCGTGCAAACAGATCATGTGTTGTGCATTGTCATAAGTGATCCCCTGTAGTGTCGTGTTAACTATAATGTGAGGCAAAAAGAAATTTATTCTGGTATTTTTAGTGTTGTATAGTGTGTGTAAAAATGTGGGTGTTACATAGAGCTTCATATGTTGTAAATTCGTATGGGGTGACCCTTGTGAGAAGCTTTCAAGTGTCTCTCACTTTGTGAAAAATCTTCCCCCAACAAGGATCCAACACAATGCGACAATCCACAAAGCTCATCAACTAACATTGCACAAAACAACTATAGAAATTGGATGTGTCGAACGACATGAACTTACTTTCACATTTGTCCCCAGAGTCTGCTTCCTTGATGAACGACACATTTGCTTGCCTTTCTCATTCCAATGCTTGACAAAGACGACTTGAGGTCCATATGTCAAATTTGGAAAAATAGAAAAGGTGCACCTACAAGCACCCCAACATTTCTCCACATACTAGACATTTGCAACTCACATCCAATGCCCCAACATTTCTCTACATGCTAGACATTTGCAACTTATGTCCACTCATAGACAACAACTTCGATTCTTCATGTTTCTTTTCCACATTTTGTCTCTTTTCCATTAGACACATGTATACGATTGCTAGTATGTTATTAAAAAAAGGTACATTTAATAGTAATTATTTTGTTTTACACAAGCTCAATCTTATTATTGCTCATTACACTATGTACCTAAAACAAGGCTATTACATTATTAAAGTAGTCTCGACTATTGCCTATATCTCTACATGCATTAACATCAAAACACTACAATACCTATCAAAGTAAGATCCATGTACGAGCACCTGCAAATACTCTATGCATTTCCATATGGGCATCTAAAATGTGGAACTTTGGGTCATCGACACCCCTTCGATATTGAACAGTATAGTGTACCAAATCTGATATTGTAGTTGTTAAAGTGGAGGTTGATGTTGCACTTCCCATGAGAGTGGTTCTGAGACTCTCCAATGCTCTTCCCACCTCTCTCATGGTTGGCCTTTCTTGGGGAGATTCATTTGTGCAAAGCAAGCCAACATGTATGAAAGAAATTAGGCATATATTTTGTTCCATATTCAAACTCCTCCACAACCTGCTGTCAACAATGTCCATTAGCCTATTTGGAAAAGCTGAACTCACCCAATTTCGCATGTTCAGATCTCCCACAAACATGGCATCCGTTGGCTTCTTCCTTGTAACCATCTCTAACAACAAAATGCCATAACTGTAAACATCCCCTTTATAGAAACTCTCCACCCAATCCATACTCTGCAATCAAGTTGGCTAGAGTTAGTGATTATTTTTTGATCCTAATATTGTTAAAGAGAGTGAAATTAATTTTAATTCTATGTAAGAAAATAAAAGTTTACCAGGGGCAATATAACCAATAGATCCCCTCAAGGAAAATGTTGTACTCAAGGAATCCATGGAGTTTGTGGAGCTAGTTAATCTCGATATACCAAAATCAGTTACAAGGGCTGTCATGTTGGCATCCAGAAGCACATTGCTAGGTTTCAAATCACAGTGCACAACTTGGACAGGACAATCATGATGCAGATATTCCATGCCATGGGCCACATCTATGGCAATGTTCAAACACTCACTCAGCCCCAGCCTACAAATATCCTCTTCAATACCATCAGGATACAAATATTTTTCCAAGTTCCCATTTGATGCAAACTGCAGAACCAAACCTTTGAAGTTTAGGTAGGAACATGCACTTATGACTCTAATGAGATTGCGGTGTCGAATCCTCCCCAAGACTTTGCACTCTGCCTTAAAACTTTTCTGACCTTCTTCGTTGGGTGAATTGAGAACTTTGATAGCAACTACCTTGTCATCCCTTAAAACACCTTTGTAGACAGATCCAGAGCTGCCCACTCCAAGCAAATTTGACTCATCAAATCCATTTGTTGCAATGAACAGATCCTGATATGTAAACATCGGATACCCCAGTCTTCTAGACATAATGTTTGACAGATCAAAATGCTGTCTCAAACCTTTCCGCCTCCACATTATTCCTAAGATCAAAGAACATAGTACAAATGCAGAGACTCCAGCAGCTGACAGAATTACTTTTGTAAGTAGTGTATGCTTTCCGCTGCCCTGTTTCTGACATGCAGGTAACAAGTATTTTTTCGGACCACAGAGTCCAGGATTTCCCATCAATAATGCAGTTACAGTTTTATTTGGAAACAATCCCTGTTCTGGAATTACACCTGTCAAATTGTTGAAAGCAAGATTAATGTAGTGAAGGGCTTTTAGTTGTTTAAGGGACATGGGTATTGCACCTGATAGGAAATTGGAAGAGAGATCAACACTCTCTAGATTTTGTAATTTGCTAATTGCATCTGGTATCAGACCTGTAAAAGCATTGTGAGAGAGATTAAGATGCTCTAGTGCTAGGCAGTTTGCTACTACACCTGGAATCGCCCCTTCAAGCTGATTGCCAGAAATGTCTATTGCTTGAGCACTTACAATCTTACTTATCTCTCCGGGTAGGGGTCCATGTAAAAAATTCCATGACAGATTCACATAGAATTGAATGTTTTTAAGACTGGCCATAACATCTCCAGGTATGTTGCCCCTCAATTCATTGTGAGAGAAATCAAGCAGTTCTATATTGGGACATCTCCTTAAACCAGCAGGTATCTCTCCTGAGAAGTGGTTGTGATGAAGAAAAAGCCTCCTTAGCTGTTGGAGTCTACCAAGTGAATCAGGAATTCTGCCAGATAGGTTGTTGTGACTGACATTTAACAATCCCAGACTTTGGAGCTGACCAATCTCATCTGGAATGCTTCCTTCTAATCTGTTTCCACTCAAATCTAATCTTTCCAGCTTATGCAGTCTTTTAATTCCAGATGAAATGTTGCCTCTTAAAAGATTATGGCTCAAGTCTAAGTAGGTTATGTTTGTAAGATTGGTAATCTCTTGAGGTATGCTTCCACTTATCTTGTTGAATTTTAAGTCTAAGTAAGACAGCCCGGAAGAAAGATGGCCTATAGAAGGAGGCAAAATACCAGTCAGATTATTATATGCCATAATTATCAACTCCAACTTGGAGCAATTTGCAAGTGCAGTGAGAAAAGCCAATGAGCTTTCGCTGCCACTGACAAGTTTATTGTGCTGTAATCTAATCTTTTTAAGCAAGACCAACTTACCCAACTCCATAGGCACTGTTCCACTTAGCCGGTTATCATTTAGAAAAAGCTCCTCGAGTTTGGAACAATTTCCAATGGAGTTTGGAATCTTTCCGCTGAGCTCATTTCCCCACAGATAAAGGAATCGCAAATAGGAGAGCCTGGAACAAAGTTCCCATGGAATGTGTCCACTTAGTTGATTCTGGTGCAAATACAACTCCACAACAGCGGTACAGTTCAGGAAGGAAGTCGGGATTTGTCCGGTGAGCTTGTTTTCACCAAGGGAGATTCTTTTAGTTTTGTAAGCCTTCCTAAATCAGCAGGAATGGTGGCTGACAACTGATTATTATCAAGATAGAGAGTTTGTAGCTGGGTGAGGCTGCCCAATTCAGCAGGAATGGGGCCTGTGAGATAATTTGTTGACAGCTCCAAGTCAGTCAAGGAAGAGAGGTTTCCTATAGAGGAGGGGATGGTGCCTGACAACTGATTAGTATAAAGGTAGAGTGTCTGTAGTTGGGTGAGGCTGCCCAATTCAGCAGGAATGGGGCCTGTGAGATGATTTCTATGCAGCTCCAAGTCAGTTAAGGAAGAGAGGTTACCTATAGAGGAGGGGATGGTGCCTGACAACTGATTAGTATGAAGGTAGAGTGTCTGTAGCTGGGTGAGGCTGCCCAATTCAGCAGGAATGGGGCCTGTGAGATTATTTATTCCCAAATCCAAGCTAATCAATGCAAAGAGGTTTCCAAGGGAGGGGAAGTGTACCTGTGAGATAGTTTGCTCCCAAGTAAAGGATCCCCAGATGTGGCAACAGCCCGAGCTCCGTTGGAATACTCCCCTCCAGTTGGTTGTAAGAGAGTGCCAACTCAACTAATTTGCGGCAGCCGCAGAGAGTGGATGGAATTTTTCCAATGAGATGATTTCTATGTAGCTCCAAGTCAGTCAAGGAAGAGAGGTTTCCTATAGAGGAGGGGATGGTGCCTGACAACTGATTAGTATGAAGGTAGAGCGTCTGTAGCTGGGTGAGGCTGCCCAATTCAGCAGGAATGGGGCCTGTGAGATTATTTATTCCCAACTCCAAGTCAATCAATGCAGAGAGGTTCCCAAGGGAGGGGGGAAGTGTACCTGTGAGATAGTTTGCTCCCAAGTAAAGGTTCTCCAGATTTGGCAACAGCCCGAGCTCCGTTGGAATACTCCCCTCCAGTTGGTTGTAAGAGAGTGCCAACTCAACTAATTTGCGGCAGCCGCAGAGAGTGGATGGAATGCTTCCTTGAAATCGGTTGCGATGCAGCAGGAGTTCATGGGCTGTGGAAAGGCGCCCCAGTTGTGGTGGAATATGACCGTGCAGGGCGTTATTAGAGATCGAGTGTCTGAAGAGCAGAGAGATTCCCAACCAGAGGAGAGATGACGCCCTCCAAACCCAAGTCGGAGAGATTTAACCCAACAACTCTGTAGTGCATATGTGGAGTACTTGAGCAAGTAACGCCAGTCCAGTTGCAAAAGGAGATATTTGGGGACCAATTCCCCAGTGAGTTGTTGGGATCAAAAGTGATGCCGGCTTTGAACGCCAAGAGCGAATGTTGGTCGAAAGCATTATTACTATCGTTCCATGCAGCCACTGATTTTGAGAATGAAAACAGCACAAGCAGCGCCAGCAGTATGGTGAACACAAATTTTTCCATCTTTTTAAGATCAAGTATTAGCAAAGCCACAGGGTTGTCCATGTATAACCCAAAATTCTCCATCTCTTTCAAACCTGAAGATCACAATATTAGCAGAAAGGGCTAAAGGGTGCCTAGAGGGCTGTCTTATGTATACCTAATAGTAATAATTTCTCAGAATTTATGGCGAGGAATGGAAGGTATACCTATCAAACATCAATTACAGTCTGTAAGGTCTTGGCATCTTAGAATTTGTGTGGACGAAGGCATACTTATCATTAAGGTACTAATCACGTTGATAGGCTAAATGTGACAGCTGAATGGAGTCAATAACTGAGGTAGTTTTATGCATTGAAAGCACGGTTAACTGCTAGCCGTCCATGTGGAGATCGCTGAAACTCCGTGTCCGACAGCACCGCAAATCTCCTGTTACAGACTGTAATTGATGTCTGATAAGTCTGACACGGTCCGCATGAAAAAGGATGGCCAGCACAAAAATTCGCATCCTGGAAATTCACAGCCATTTTTATGATTTTAACGGTAGTTTGCACGTAAATTTTTTTGTTACCGTAGAGAATGAGAGACTGAAAATTTAGAAAATAGTATTATTTCTTAAATTGTCCTCGACAACTAACAATTCTATTCGAGTAGTCCGATGCGAATGCCGAAAGGAATGTGGTGGAAGAAAGATGTAAAAATGAAGGAAACTAAAGAACATAATTGTGTTGGTTAAGGTATTTGATTTGTCTATATGGAGGAACAAAGAATTATTGTTGGAGATGTTATAGCAAGCAAGGAAAACCAAATAAAATGGTAACAAAATGTGAAAACCTTGATTTATCCTCTATGTAAGAGCACTATTGCGTTAAATAAATTATCTAGCTATTGTAGGAAAAAGTGACATGCAATGCATACGTGAAATGTCGGGGCGGGGGAGGCGAAAGTTCGAGCATATTTCCTCCAATAGATTCCCCAACTCAAAAATATCTTCCCTAAAACTCCGTCTTCGTCAAAACTCTTCCCCCATCCAACGTTTTACCTTCAATCCTTCATTCTTCAACAACTATTGTTCTAAAGCTCCAAGGTGCATCGAGTAGGTCTCATTGTTAATTGGAATGAATACTCGGCAGTGTCTGCTTTCACCGTGGTACATTAGAGTGGAACATGTTTTCTTAGCATGAAATTATTTGTTGAGTAAGCTTAGAACATCATAAAATATCATTTTCTTAGTAGAACAACACCCAAAGTAAGGAAATTTTATTTTATTTTCTTGAAATGCTTTTGGGTGTGCAAGTCAACATTAACAATAACACACTATACTGGGTCAATTCATTGCAATATTTTGTTCAATGAGAGAGGATGTTAAACTTGCAAAACATAACATCGACTCTTTTTTGAATGTTAATAACAAATTAGTTCATCGATATCCACGTAACACCAAATAGGAAACAATTTCCATGGGTTAGAAATATGAAATGGCAAAGATAAAAAAACTAAATGTGAGAAATGTATTAATGTTGGGAAATTTCAATTTTCATGGTATCCATTCCTCTCCAAAAGTAGAAAGACAAATAGGGTGTCCTTGCAAAGGTTTACAAAGGTATAGTTATTTCCAACACAACTAAAACTGCGACACAATTTAATATAGTATCTTTGATAGGTCTGTCTAGTTTTTCTTTTCCTTTTTAAATTATTAGGAGTGATAAATTTGGAAAGATATTTTGACATATATCTAGAAGCTAATTTGATTGGCATTTTTTTGTGAGTCCCTCTTGAAATTGGTGGAAGAGGAACATGCATGGGGATCTACATGGCTTGATATATCTGTCACATTTGACGAAGAAAAAAAGAGGCAACGTAGGTGGTGTCGAGCAATTATCGTAAACAATGTCAATGATTGTTCCTATTAAACCATTTAGAAGGCCAACCTCAAACCAAAAATTTGTTGTGAGCATGAATATTTCACTTCTGCAAAGAAGAAATTGTTGTTGAAATTGATCGTCATCAGGATCCCAAGAACTAACATGCCTGGTAGATTGTGCAATGGAACAAGCGATAGGAAGGTTCAAAGCTTTCAACATAGTGAGGTTGTGCAATTCGACTTGGTCATTCTTTGTAAATAAATGTGGAGATTCATCGAATCTATGAATTTATTCCTATAAAATGCAATAATCCGTTCGTGATAAAATAAGAAGATTGTTCTTGATTAGAAAACATGTGTCATAGATGTTGAGAAACAATCTAATGAATGAAATTTGTGCGATTGAAGAACCATGCTGATGGAAAACAATTTGCAAAGAGATGGATGTATGGAATCCCCTCCAAAGTATGGTGTCATAGGAATGGCTTGCATATAATGGAATGTGACCTTAAGAAAAACAATATAATTTTTTCAACCATGGTGCTCTACCTAGTCAACAACATTAAGTTGTTTGTCAATTAAAGGACATCGTATGTTTACATCAAGAGATAGGAAGATAACCCCATTGGGTGCTTTTGGATAATTTGACACATGCATTTGCCTTTAAAAGAAGTAAAGGATTTTGTTTTCATTACCATTGAATCATAAATAACCCACACATGAAAAACACTTAATGTCTTATTGTTTCCTATAATGGTGTGTCTAGTTAACAGTTCACCAAAAATCCTAGCGATCTAACAAATACATGAAATTTATTGTAGGGTAGTTATAGGCGTCATAAATAGAATATATTGACAGAATGTTTGTCAAAATATATTCCTCTAATACGATGGGTAAAAGAAAGAGCTCGCGTACATCATTTTTCTGGATGTGTGAGCCACATTAATTTGTTTAGGAGAAGGATTTTGACATACTATAAAAATGGCATCACTTGGATATGAAAACAATATGACATGGCTTAATTCGACTTAAGAAAAATTACGTGGAAGCTAAAATTTCCTCCCCATGGACACAAGAATCTTGTTATATATAAATAATATGATAATATTGAATTATTTTATTTTTATTATTGGCAAATAGTTTTTTGAAAGGGACTATACCCTTGTACAGAAGGCTCAAAAGCCAAGATTGAATCATGGAAGCCCAACAGTAGAAAACAATCTGCTTAAAAGTACCAACACCCAACGAACAATACAGCAAAAAAACAGTTGAAAAACAACAACCAGTCTGCAACAACACTGCAGCACCATGGCAGATCCAAAAACCACTTTGTTCGGAAAAGACAAGGGACAATGTAGAACAGCCGAACACCAAAAGAGAGATGAATCATCGAGGCGGAGAAGTGGCATTCTTTAAAATAAACTTTTTCTTTTTACGGACAGTTACCCAACCTGATGATGCCTCCACGAATGGAGGGTTAGAAAAAGGAGAATTTTCCATAGTAGCAATAGTTCCAACTGAAACAACATCATTGTTTTCATGAGATAATTTTTCCTTGCTTTATCAACAACTAAATGAGATAAATTTGTTGCAATTTCCTTGCTGTTGGCAATAGGATTTTCCGATAAAGGGGTTTCAGGGACAAAGCCAGATTCAACCTCAGCATTTGAATTTGATTCAAGGTCCTCTTTTGCATCAAAACCAAATGTTCCTGGGAGGGCATCCTTCCACCAACTGCGTTTCTCATGCTGGCGCTTTGCCATCCCACAAGCAATAGAGGTATGACCTAAACAGAAACACCTTCTGCATCGAAATGGAAGACCTTCGTAATCTAAAGGTTGTGACCAAGTTCTGCTTTGCACCCTAAGATCAATGGTTGCAGGGAGGTTTTTAGCCATGTCAAGTTCCACCAAGATCCGAGCATAGGTAGTGTGGGTGTAATCAGAAGTTTGAGAATCTATAAAAAGTGTAGTTCCCAAGGTGTTTCCAATAGATTTCAAACATTCACCGCTCCAGAATTGGAGGGGTAAATGGGGCAGTCGGATCCAAACAGGTTTGCATGAAAAAGACTCAGTGAGCGGGTTAAAAGAGGGGAACCAGGGTTTAATGACCAGGTACTTAGATTGGCAAACCCAAAGCTTGGAAGCGATGGAGTTTTTATCAGCTATTGAAGAAAAAGTCACAATGAAGATACCTTTAGCACACGGATATAAGTCTAACCTCCCAGCGAGCAAAGGAGTCCAGTGCTTGGAAATCCATGCGTGTAGGTCAGGAAGGCTGGGCCAGAGTCCTCCAAATCTGCAGATCAGAGCATGTTCCTGATAGTATTTTTCAGTTGTAATGACCTCCTCCCCAAATGTTATGCATGGGGTATTGTCTGCAGGCTTCATAGGAGAATCCTTGCCCCTTAATGCATCCTTGAATGAGGTTACAGTGTGGCCGTGAATAGATGCGCCTTGGCACTGATAATATTGAATTATAAAAATGATAATAAAAATAATGAATTTCTTAAAATATATAAATATATTTAAATTGAAATTAAACCATCTCCCAAAATTTATTAAACTTTTATAATAACGTGCATTTTAATATGCCTCAAATTTTATGCTAAAAAAAAAACATTTTAGATAGACGTAAAGCCAAAAGACATGGGTCCCCAAAACTTGTGTGCCTTACTTGGGTAAAGAGTTATGGTGGAAGCGAATATGTCAGGGGATGTGGGATTCCAAAGTCCAGGTGTCAGGGGATGTGAGATTTGTAGAAGCTTTGCTTTGCCTTGCAAACTCCCAGACACTAGGTCCCTAGAATTATTATTTTTATTTATAACTTCTCAGGTCCCACATGTATCTTGCATGAGGTGAAGCGAAAAGGGTTTTCTATTTGGGAATCAGGTTTATGGAAGAAGCGAATATGTTAGACACCAAAGCGAAAAGGTTGTTGAATCTGGTTGAAGGGTCTTCAAAACCGCATTGATGGACAACATGCATTACCTTAATTTATCTCATTAATTATGTATCAATTGTTTCAAAACCAATATTTTCTTAAATGTATAGAGAAAATTAGTATATTTATTTATGATCCATATAATGAAAGACAAGATAGGTGTTTGTGTGGGAACAACCTTTGCCAAACAAAAGGTTCAAAGGATAACTACTACTAAAAGTCTTAGGGGCTGATTGTACTACAAAATAGATTAGGTAAGGTAGCCCTAAAAATTTTAGCAATATGGTTTCCATGTTGTAATTCAATATTCATTTTATCATATATATATGTACAAATTCAAAACGAAGTCTTTGTTAAAGGGGCGCTTGATTTTTATCAAAGCGCTAGGAGAATAAGTATTGTATCTTTAAAATGTCAGGGAATAAGCATGATGCAAACTTGCATGTATTACCATTTGGCGAAAGAGTTTCGAGAAACTCAAAGGGAAATATACAAATTAGTTTGAGTTGTTTCTTTGGAGGGCTCTGGAGCCATTTGTGAGAGGGTCCTCTTGTAACTTCCATTGTAGTAAGGTTAGCCAAAAACATGTTAATGTGATCGAATGTTTGTATTTTCAGAATCAAAGGGAATGGGATTAAGTGTTAAATGTGTCATAGTCAAAGTTCGTGTACATGAGCTATTGGTTTCTCAAATGGAAAAAAGTCACTTTTCCTTCTCTTTATTGGTTTTCGCTCTTAGTAACTTGAGGAAACATATATGAAAGGATCATTCAAGAGTGTGCAAAACTTATTTGGCATACACTCCTAGACTTATAAACAAGCCACAAAAAGGAAAGGATCATACAAGGGTTTTGATAGCTCGAGCCATGATAACTTGCATTTCTTGCTAATTTGCACATGGTTTCGATTTGAAATGGATCAGTAAGTCATCGTCATCAAGTATACATCTCAATAATTGAATATTGGTGGATGTTATAACTACCTCTCTTTTCTGGTGAAATATGCCTTTTAACAGTACAAAAGTTGAATATTATTTGTTTGACAAATGGAAAATAATCTCCTAAGTAGCTTTCTTTCTTTTAAGGAGGCATTAAATGTCCAATCGAATGTTGGCTTGGCAATAACCTATAAAATAGTTGATTTGTAGGAGAAAAGTATTAAAGCTTTGAAAGAGTATAGTTTTGAAATATTTTGTTGAATTTTACCGAAGCTTGTAGGATATATGAGAGATGAGTACAAATATTTTATGTAGAGGATGAAGTCAGAAATTCATAGCATGGTGCAAAAGTTGATGTTCAACTTGATTATAAGTTTGGCTTTAAAAAACATGCAAACACTATTGACAATTTTTGCACTTGTGCAAAATGGCCAACTCGAAACTTCGTTATGATGGATAGCATTGGTGAAGTATACCTAAGCTAGGGGAGATTCTTTCAGAAAATATTATTACTATTGAATTAATTAATGATTACATGAAATTTACAACTATGTGTGTTATTATAAAAACATAACAGATCACATAGTCTACAATTTCATGCTATCTTCAACAAAAGAACAAAATCCCGAAGGACAACTGTGTTGTCTTGATGAAGACACTCGAATTACAGAATAGATGAAGTGTTAGGTTTTGGAGCAGCAATCATGACTACATATTACAGAAATTAGAGTTCATTACTGGATGTTACATGTATTCTTTAATGTTCTTTCCTTCATGATTAAGACATTCAATTATATTATTGAGTTGTTTAGTTCATCATACAATCCATATCAAAAAGCGAAATGCAGAAAGAAATACACAACTCAATTTCACAATTCAATGTTTTATTCATAAGGAATTTCAAATGTTCCCACACAAGCCATGGGATGTAATTGAAAAGTAAATAACAACTACTAAAATAAGAGGTACACATGCATGAAATAGAAAATAAAGGAGTATGAGTGAACCCATCATTGCCTTGGAGGTTTCTCCTTCGGTTGATGCATCCTCATCTTCAGCTTTGTTCCCTCTCCATCTTCACTATTGAAAGCACTATACCTGAAAAAGAAGAAAAGAGGAAAATTATCAGTTATGAGCTCAGGGTTAATCCATATTCCTATACTATCCTAATTCATGCATATGGATCTCTTAACAACATGAGATATAGATTACTTGAAGATCAAACTAGCATACATGATTTACTCACTCAGAAAGAAGGAGAGAGAAAAAAAAACCATGGACATAAGAGAGGCCAAAAAGCCCAAATATTTTCTAACTGTTTTCTCAAGTGTGCAGGTACATGTTGCAACCAAGAAGAAATAAATCATGTCTTACAGTCCTCACTATAGATAAAGATTACAGAGTTCAATGACTTATACCCTATGGTACATGAAGCAGATAAGGTCATAAGTACATGTTGGAATGAAGGAAGAATGCAACTCAAAGTTCAACTCAGAAGGTGAAGTTGCATTAAGAAAAAAGGATTGGATTTTAAAGGTTGAAGTTAAAAGGCTTAACAAAAGAGAAGATTACAAATTGAAATAGAATAAATAAGAAAGAATGTTGGAAAATTTTGCTTTCCATGTAAAATGGACATTTTAAATTTTCTAAGATGCATATCAAAGTATCAAAAAGGAAATGTTTTTATAAAAGGAAATGCAAATATTTAAAAAAAGAAATGGACTGCACTTTCACTCATCAAATTGAAGTACTTTGGAGAATTCATTATAGCTTAACAACTGAATAACATGAAGTTTTAAGATAATCCTACAAAGTTCAGCCATTTTAAATTACAGTTTTCAGAATGAAGCAAGTATGAGTGCATATAAATGCTACCATTAAAGAAGTACAATATTTAAGCAAAATAAATAAGACTACAAAGATTTCAACAAAGCGTCAATCAAGGCTTATGCTCAATGGTGTTACAAGAATGAGAAACTGTTTACAACTTCCAGAAGGCCACATACAAGGTACAAAGATCTCATGAAATCAAGAACAATCAAAGTACTAATACTATAAGTTCCAGAGTCAAATGAACAAGCCTATCTTTCCATCAAGAAGATGTCAAATCTCAGAAGATCCAAGTATGTATCTCAAGCTTACAGTATGAATAGAAAGTCACTACGGAATGCACAAATAGCAATGCACAAAAGAAAATAGTGAACAAATGTTACAGTAAGTGAAAGAATGTCATCCTCAGCCATGATGAACCAAATCAGTGAGAAGAAGAATGGTTAGAGAAACATCCAAAAGGAATCAACTTACAAAGCTCAGAGTGGTTTCACCAATAACGAAAAGATCACAAACTCAGTGGGTATTAATGGTTAAATTGAATGATAATGCAGAACTTAAGATAGTATGAAGTGGATTTCAAATTTTCAGAAAATATTATTAGCCTCAAGAGCAGAGTTTCAGAGATAAAAACAATGAAGGTCTAGGGTCCCAGAATGAAGAACAAGACGAAGAATGCTCCAAGATCATTCTTAGAAGGAACCCAAAGGAGCTCAAAAAGGAAATAGAGCCAAGAAAAAATCATTCATGGCACGACCCATTCAAAGTCATTCAATTCCCGAAGTACAAAGAAGATGGAATACAAAACATAATGAAGAATATCCAGGGTTTCCAGAAAAGGCTCAAGGATTGACCAAGAAAAAGCTTTGAATCAGAGACACATGCATACCTAGGGCCAATAGTCAAAACCCTCGCCACAATATTCAAAAGAAAAATCGAAAGCAAAATTTGAGCTTCAAGATCATAAAATACAACGAGATAAGGTGCCTTTTGCATAACAAAATATGAGTACCCACAATACAAATCAGAACCCAAATATGGAGAAATACAAAAACCCTAATAAGCATCAAATTATGGTGACTCTATTCAGCACAATACATAGTGAATAAAACTAGAAACCAAAGATGGTGGTTTACAATAATAGATCAAAATCTCAATAGCTCGAACCCGAATAATCAAATCAGAGAATAGAGGTGAGCAAAGTTGATACTTCCATGATTTTGGTTTATCACCATTCAATAGAGCAAACAATACAGAAGTTCAAACTTTGAAGTCGAAAAAATGCATTCATATCCAAGTTAAAGAAATATTGAATTATTTCAGAAAATTCGTTATTCCATTTGAAATCGGTTGCAAGCTGCGAGATCGAGTGAGAAGGGTGTAGCTCCCGGCCGAGACCAAAAAACCATTAATGAGTATCAAGAAATCGAGTAATAAGACAAGAACTCACCATTTATAATCGAGCAATCTAAAATTTTGAGCAACTAAATGATGAAACAAGAAATCCATATGGCCATGAGAACTTTCAACTCGGAGTCAAAAAGAGCAACCTGAAATGGTTTTCAGCTCAAGAATCCCCAAAGGAACCACATGAACACAAAAAAATAAAAGAAGAAAGAGTATTAGTTTTTGAAGTCGAAATGGCAAAGACCAAGTAACAACGAAACTCAGAGATTGAGAAACTTACCATCCTCGTTAAACAATGGTGCCACCGTATAGTCCAACTAAAAGTATTCAACAATGGCGCCACTCCGGATGGAAAGCTAATAAAATCTCAACACGACCATAAAATAAATCAAGAAGCTCGAGCTCATCAACCCCACAGAGAGAGGTCAAAAAATGAAGTCCATTCCCGTGAAATACAATGGAAGTGAAAGCTAAAATCCTCGTAAGCTTCACAAGACACATAGATATTTGTGAGGAAAAGTTGAGCTCGAACACACAAAATGGTGACCGCATCGAGGCAAAAGCAATAAATTATCTCACAAAAGTTTAAAGAAAGGCTCTAACAGAGGTCAATGAGTGGTGATAAACTTCACAACTATCTTACTTGGAAAACTTAGACAAAGTAAAAACCACAAAGATATAGATGTAACCAAGCTCAGAAGACCAATCTGGTAAGAGATCCAAGCTTGAAATAAACAAATGGTGATCTGAAACAAATTTTCCAGGGCTTTGCCACTTGGAGCTGGAATGTAGAAAAGGATGACCAAATGATGGAGCTCAAGTACTTTTCAACTCACCCACTAACCTTGGTACAATCTAACTCAACCAAGAGTAAGGGATCAACGATCAGAGATCAAGCTGTGCAAAGATCAAGGGCAAAGATGGATACAATATTCAATGCAAACCACCATGATCAAATGCCACCAACCACTTTGATCGCTGTAGGTCAAAACCCTAACCATGAGTTAAAGATCGATCGATTGCCCGAGATCCCACAAGATAGAGATCAACGATTGGAAACCGATCATCAATAGAGTTCAATGCAAATCACCATGGTCACATTAATAGCTAGCACATTAAATGCCAAATCGGAAACCCTAATCATGGGTTACAAAGATCAATGGCTACAAATCAAAAGGATACCAATCAATGATTAAGAATTGATCACCAAATATCAAAGCAAACTCGACTGAGTTAACCATGTCACCGAAAAAGCATGTGGAGGGGTGAGTCATCGCAACAAGGGGCCAGCCATATTATTTTAAAATTATTGCATTTGACATATCAAAAGGGATCTCACTATAGTCTAAGCACCAAATATTCTAAAAGTGCCAACCATCATGTTCAACAATGATCACCCAAAAGGGTAAATTAAGGTTATAAAACTATAATCACCAAGTGTTATCCAAACTCCAAAAGTCGACAAGAAATTACATAGTCATGTTTTAATTAAAGGTGGCCCTCATATGACATGGTGGCATTTTAAAAGTTCCCCTTGTCTTATTTCAAAACATAATAATGTGCTAAGTCCACAAGGGGTGGCCAAACCAAGTGAAGACTATTGGTTACTGGGCAAGGTGATCCCCATAGTGAGGTGAATAATTTTGCTAAGTTTTGGAGACCAAAAGTATTAATTTTCTTGCACAGGATTATTTTTACATGCCTTCACAAAAGGACAAAATAGATAAGAAGACAAATTTACATGCACAAGGAAGGAGACTTGCTCATCAAGAAAGATTTATTATTAGAAAATTATTCACCCATGCTTTTCTTAAAATAGAATAGTCAACTACAATTTGATTGTGATGTAATCAAAGGCTATTAATGCCTCTTTGTATTAGTTTTCTTTATTTTATTCCTTTATTTATTATTAAATAAAGGATAAAAATAGAATGCATGGGCAAGTACAACCCTAGTCTATTTTTAGGAAGGGTGGGTGAATCAATTTTGCTATATATTGTGTTCCTTAAAGAAAACACAAGGGGAGGAGTTTTTAGATATAGAGTGCTCAAGCAATTTTTTCGCGCTTTTTCCCTTTGAATGTGAAGTATTTTCTACCTTTCCAATTATTTGCAGTCTTGTGTATGTTTCCATTAATCTTGTGAATGTTGAATTCCCTGATTAATCATCTTACCCTATTGAAATTAATAATTTCTACATGATATTAATGTGTATGTGTAACTTAGCAGTATTGTTGTGATTTTATCCCTCAATACATCAAAGTGTTTACCCTTAATTATCTTCAGAAAACTATTGGCCTATGCATCAAAATTCATTCCATATCAATTGTGCATGTACTCAGTCAAAGACCTCATACAAGTTTGGTGTATCACCTCAGTTTTAATTTCATTTTACAATCATCTTTTACCCTTAAACCCCAAAAATTAGTTTAGGATACATCAATAAGGAACCGAACCTTGATACCAGAGACTCACCTCAAAATAGGTATACCCACAGACTTGAGGTGTTTCCATTGTATCTATGAAAGAGAGAGATAAAATTTGCAAGCTTAGAATGCCTATAGCCATCTCTCTATAGGGTGCTCTTTTGAGAGATAATAGTTTTTGGCACGCCCGGTGGGACACTCATACAGCTAAAATTTTCACTTTTCAAAGGTGTTTCATCATTCAAGCAGATCAGACAACATGCATAGCAATTTTGGAAAGAACTACTATTGATGAATTCAAACAATTGAAGATTTAGGGTGTAGAATTCATCTGGCGACTCCGTAAATCTGATTTCAGATCAGTACATCACTTTCAACTTCACCAATTTTCAGCTATAGTTTCCAGGTATTTTCAAGGAAATCAGATCTGTTATTTTGCTGTTATTAGTTGTTTTTGTAAGCAGCAGACCTATTTTCATAGTTTCAATATTTTATGAGGTCCTACAGCCATGAACCCTCATTTTCATAGTGTTTTCCTCCAAACCAGCAACCCTTTTATCCACCTTCTCCTTCAGATCGGTTTTATAACCCCTATCAGAATGAATATCCTTATAACCCAAACCCCGTCCATCAATATGATTATCAATATGAGGGTTATGCTATTCAAGATCAAGGATATACAGAGGGTTATGTTGATTATGCACAACAAGAAGATCTTAGAATCGAGTTTAATAGTTTGAAGCAACAATATTTAGCTATCAAGGAACAAATTGAGAAATCAAAAGCAATGAAGAATGATAGGTGTCAGGATAGGGAACCCTGTCAATGGGATGTTCCTTCTTACCTTCCCTATCAAAATCCAGTGCCCATATATGCTCCTCATAGCAATGCAGCCTATTCCCCAGTTTCCTAACTATCAAGCTGTTGCAATTCCTACTTTTTCTACCCCAGAATCATATACTAAAGTCAAAATCAAGTGTCCAAGTTGTCATTCAGATGTTGTTCTAAAAGAAAATATTATACCCCAACCTCTTGTCCAAAATTTTCTAGTTAAAGTGAAATTAAGCCCACTCCTCCTTTACCCGTACTTCCAATCCAGAAAGAGAGAATCAACAGATCAAGCAGGAGGGGCAGCCAATGGAAGACAATAATAGGCTGGAATTTTTACGTAGAATTTGCATGGATGGGTGTCAAAGTTTCATTTTGATTTTATTCCAGAGTTGGAAAAAGAAACCATGTAAAAGGTACAACCTATTTTTCCATCAGATCAAGAGTAGTTGGAAGATGATCAACAATCTACATATTCTAAGTGTAGTGTGCATGAGGGCACCATACTCACGCAACTTACAACCATATCAGAAGAGGATAGATCAATTTTGAATAAAAAGGAGGTTGAAATTCAAGGAAATTGTGTTTCAAATTTACAATTTGAAGAGGTTGATTTCTTGTCAGATTTAGAAAACTACATAGGTGAAGAGCAACCTATAGAACTCACTGATTTTGCAGTTTCAACATTCAAAGAACCTCTGATTGCTAAGGTTCTTCTTGTACATAAAAAAGAGAAAGGAGTGCTATCGGGTGAAGATCTTTATTATCCCCTCCTGAAGAACCATTTTGGGAGAAGAATGTCTCAGAACAACATGTTGTTCAAATCAGATCTTGTGTAGAAAAATGAGACAATTTTGATCTTACAGATTTTATGTCAAATTAGAATGAGCAAGATGAAAGATTAGTTATGGTATAGTAGTTAGAAAGAACTGAGATGTGTTTAGATCAGTTTTAGAATGTCCTAAAAGATGATACAAAACAACAACTTCATATAAGTACCTATGAAGATGAAAAAGATGATCTTCAATTTTTTTTACCGTACCATGTATCTGGACAATGCCTATGAAGAAGAAGAGGATGAACTTGAGTATTTAGAATGCATGGAGGAATCATTCATTTGACAAAAGTGTTGAAAGATCACTTACAACAGTCATGAACAACAACTTGTAGAGAAAAAGCAGATCTCAAAACAGTTTCAAGATGAGTTATGCAGTTGGAAGACACAAAATAGCCTCCAGGACAACTTCAGAAAGAGCTCATTATTGAAAATGATGTTCATGACTCAGACCAGATCAAAATAACCAATGCATCTACTACTAGAAGGCCTTGTCCTATTCAATATTTGGTTGATTCTCACTCAACTACAATATTACCATATTTCATGCTTGTCTTGAGCACAAAAGTGAGTTATTTGTTCTCAAAAACAAGCCCCAAATCATGCCAGAACAGATTACAAATCAGATAGAGGTGTTTCCTAGCTCTTGGACTGATTTGATTAATGAAAGAAAGGTACATATCTTGTTTTCAGCTATGTCACTTTACTAGTTTCTAGAGCTGAATTCATGGCCTCGGTTTTGGAGGAAGGGGATCTAATTTTCACTTCCTATTTTAGGTTTTGTGTAGCTTCATTGTTGCTTTGGTTAGAGTAGGGTAGATTAGGATTTCCCTTTCAATAAGTGCAGTTCTTGCACATTGCAATGTTTTTCAATTCAATAAGTGCACTCATGCATGTGATCTAGTTTACTAGATCCTTTCCCAGTTTTAGTTCATTTTGAAGAGTTAGACCTTCATAAAGGTAGATTTTGGTTATATCCTTAGAATCCATGCCCAATGGACAAGAGCAAGGCACTGGTTTACAAGATAGCAGATAGCTTTCCCTGTAGGATCGCCAAAATGTTGACAATTTTTGCACTTGTGCAAAAATGGCACACTCAAAACTTCGTTACGATGGATAGCATTGGTTAAATATACCTAAGCTAGGGGAGATTCTTTCAAACAATACTATTACTATTGAATTAATTAATGATTACATGAAATCTATAGCTATGTGCGCTGATTACAAACATAACAGATCACATAGTCTACAATTTCATGCTATCTTTAAGAAAAGAACACAAAGCCCTCAAGAATGTGACTTTGGTGTCTTGATGAAGACACCGAATTGTAGAATAGATGAAGTGTTAGGTTTTGGAGTAGCAATCATGACTAGATTACAAAAATCAGATTTCATTACTGGATGTTACAGGTATTCTTTAATGTTCTTTCCTTCATGATTAAGACATTCAATTATATTATTGAGTTGTTTAGTTCATCATACAATCCATATCAGAAAGTAGAAATGTAGAAAGAAATACACAACTCAATTTCAAAATTCAATGTTTTATTCATAAGGAATTTCAAATGTTCCCAAACAAGGTGTGGGATGTAATTGAAAAGTAAAGTACATCTACTAAAATAAGAGGTACACATGCACGAAAGAGAAAATAAAGAAGTATGAGTGAACCCATCATTTCCTTGGATGTTCTTCCCGCTCATGTCAATAAAGCCATCATCATTGACCTTCATGACAGTGAAAATCATGACTAACGGTTGTATTTTAGATGCTAATGTGCGGATCCCCAAGTACATGATGATGACATCACAAAAGATTTGGATGATTGTTGCGATTTGTGCGGGCTGGATTGCCATCATTTCTTGGCATGGGAGGAAAGCTGGGGAGCGGGGCAATAATAACAAATGTAGCATTATAATTAAGTCGGCTTTCACGGGAAGAGCAGATTCAAATACCAAAAACACCGCTCGGCCATCCCGCACATTGCAAGCTTTTTTACCGTTGAAAACAGGAATAGGAACAGAGGAAACATGGGGGGTCCGCCATGCAAAACCGAACCGACCCAAAATCCCGAGTAGAAAGAGAACACGAGCTTTGGGAGTACCTCAAGAAATCGGGGCTCTGCCAATTTCATTGAGAGGATTCAAGGCTTCGACCAAGACATCTCCATCAAATTTGACAAGGGTTGGAAGAACAAAATTGTCAAGTATAGTAACATGAAAATGGAAATTACGTGAAGAGCTCATAACTCGATCACGGGTCTCACTGAAGACACAAAATTCTTCAATAAAAAGGTCGACAGGGAGGTGGAAACCAAGAAATTTCTAGAAGAGGGAGAGAATCTTGAGTTCGTAACTGCTGGCCTCAAGGTGGAGTCGATCCCTGTACCTTTTGATGAACTTGCCAAAATGGTGGTAAGGTATGTTACCCTTGAAGGAAGATATGTGACTATTCCTCACAAGCATCTGATTTTTCTGAATCATTTTCGTAGAAATAACATTATTAGCTTTCCTCATTATCTGATCAACTCCTTGGAGAAATCTATAAGGGAAGTTCAAAATCACTCTAGGGCTGTCCCTCTGCACTAGGGCCTTATCCTCCTGATTCACCACCACTTTTCCAGCTGCCCTCCCATGAACCCTATCCCACCTCCCTCCTTCATACCCCCACCTGCCCATACTGCTCCCACTCCACCCCTGCTAAAAAGAAAGAATGATGATGTTGGCTCCAGCAAGAAAAGCAAGAAAGCTAAAATCCCTGCTTCCCAACGAGTCCTTAGGAGCCACAAGGACTTAGAACTAGCTGAAAACCTCCTACATATTAGCATGCCTGTGGAGAAGCCCAAAGAGGAGGATTTACTTGGAGAGGGTTGACAGATTGGAGAAGGAGATTCAAGAGCTCAAAGGGGCTCTAAAAAACATGGAGAGAGCCAAGGGTAAAAGGATCCTTCAAAGTGAGGAGGAAGAGGGGGTCATCGATGAAGTCTTCAAGAAACTGCAGTCCCTTGATGGCAGATTGGGGAATGCCAAAAGCCGCAATGACCGCATTTATCCTGCCCTCAAAAGCATTTATAACTTCATCAACAACATGTCCACAAGTGTTTCAGCTTTAAGTGGAATCAATGAAGACATATGGGGCCTAAAAGAGAATAGGGACATTGCAATCTCCCAAGCAGACATGAAGGACTTCTCTCGTGCCACCCTGCCATTGCCTTTTTCATGTCATTGCAGGCCATCAAGACCAAGATTGACAGGGCCATCAAGTAACGGGTTGTTGTCTTTGCTATTTTTGGTCGCTGCCGCTCAAGTCCTCGGGCGGTTCTGGAGCTATTTTTTGGCGGAGCTCGTTATTCTGTTTCTCTTTTGGTTTCTTTTTGATCTTGTCTTCTTAGATCTGGATCTCTGTACGTTTTGATCCACTTTTCACCTATATTGTAATATCTGGCTGTTGAGCCTTCTTGGTTGATTGTTTTTCCCCTCTCTGGGCTACTTCTCTCTTTTTTTCTATCTGGATTTTGAGCCCTTTTGTATACAAGGTATAGTCCCTTCAAAACTATTTGCCCTTAATAAAAAAAAAAAATCATTTCCTCGAGGTTTCTCCTCCGGTTGATGAATCCTCATCTTTAGCTTTGTTCCTCTCCATCTTCACTATTGAAAGCACCGTGCACTAAAAGAAGAAAAGAGGAAAATCATTAGTTACGAACTCGTGGTTAATTCGTATTCCTATACTATCCTAATTCATGCATATGGATCTCTTAACAACATGAGATATAGATTACTTGAAGATCAAACCGCATACATGATTTACTCACTCAGAAAGAAGAAGAGAGAAAAAAACCATGGACATAAGAGAGGTCAAAAAGCCTAAATATTTTCTAATTGTTTTATCAAGTGTGTAGGTGCACAAAGTTGCGCAACCAAGAAGAAATAAATCAAGTCTTACAGTCCTCACTATAGATAAAGATTGTAGATTTCAATGACTTATATCCTATGGTACATGAAGCAGATGGGTCATAAGTACATGCTAGAATGAAGGAAGAATGCAACTCAAAGGTGAAGCAGAAAAGGATCAGATTTTGAAGGCTGAAGTTAACTGAAAAGAGAAGATTACAACTGAACCAGAGAAAGAAAGAATTTTGGGAAAATTTTGATAGGGCTTTGCCATGTAAAATGGACATTTTAAATTTTCTAGCATGCATATCAAAGTTGTAATAAAAAGGAAATGCAGTATTTAAACAGAAAAGAAATGGACTGCACTTTCAGTCATCAAATTGAAGTACTTTGGAGCATTCATTATAGCTTAACAACTGAATAACATGAAGTTTTAAGATAATCCTACAAAGTTCAACCATTTTAAATTGCATTTTTCAGAATGAAGCAAGTATGAGTGCAATAGAAATGCTACCATTAAAGAAGTACAATATTTAAGCAAAATAAATAAGATTACAATATTTCAACAAAGCATCTGAATCAAGGCTTATGCCTGCTAATGGTGTTACAAGAATGAGAAATCTGTTTACAACTTCCAGAAGGCCACATACAAGGTACAAAGATCTCATGAAATCAAGAATAATCAAAGTACTAATACTGTAAGTTCCAGAGTCAAATGAACAAGCCTATCTTTCCATCAAGAAGATGTCAAATCTCAGAAGATCCAAGTATGTATCTCAAGCTTACAAGTATGAACAGAAAGTCACTACGAATGCACAAATAAAAATGCACAAAAGAAAATAGTGAACAAATGTTACAGTAAGTGAAAGAATGTCATCCTCAGCCATGATGAACCAAATCAGTGAGAAGAAGAATGGTTAGAGAAACCTCCAAAAGGAATCAACTTACAAAAGCTCGAGTGGTTTCACCAATAACGAAAAGATCACAAACTCAGTGGGTATTAATGGTTAAATTGAATGATAATGTAGAACTTAAGATAGTATGAAGTGGATTTCAAATTTTTAGAAAATATTATTAGCCTCAAGAGCAGAGTTTCAGAGATCAAAACAATGAAGGTCTAGGGTCCCAGAGAATGAAGAACAGGACGAAGAATGCTCCAGGATCATTCTTAGAAGGAACCCAAAGGAGCTCAAAAAAGGAAATAGAGTGCAAGAAAACATTCATGGCCGAGCCATTCAAAGTCATTCAGCAAGTACAAAGAAGATGGAATACAAAACATAATGAAGAATATCCAGGGTTTCCAGAGAAACCGCGATCGCGGTTTAACTCGAGATCAAACTCGAGACAACAAAATTTAATGATCCCGCGACTCGTTATTTTCCTCATTTTTCATTTCGAACCGCGACTTTTCCTAAACGTTTTTCACTCGCGCTTTCAATACCATCTCAAAATTGCTCATCGGACTTCTGGATAGCGATATATTCAACCATGCCACCAAGACGAGGAGGTAAGTCCCCGATTGTAATCATTTTTTTGCATTTTAGGTTTTTTTTTTTTTTAGGTTTTTTTGCATTTTCATGGGTTTTTTGAAATGTTTGTTTATGTATACAATTTTCTTGTTTTATCAGTTGGTTGGCAAGCTCAAAATCATGCAAACCATCAAAACATTCCTCAAAACCCTCCGAACATTCCTCAAAACCCTCCTCCAAACATAGATCCGCCTCCTGTGGCTCCTTCTGTCCCCACTGAGCCAAGCAGAACGCAAGATAATATCATTGGAAGAATCCAAGAAAATAAAATTGCCATTGAGAACCTAATTCAAAATATAAGACAAAATCATGCTACAAATCCATCCCGCATGACTTTAGCCAATACATTGCAAACATTGATTGGCGAAGTCGAGTCTGCAACCAACCAAATACATAGATGGAACACCTTTAGAAGTGACTGTAGGTGGTGGTATGCGGATAAACTATCCCATGCGGCCGTCAAAGACAAAAAAATTGGAAAAGACCTCATTTGTGCATTATTTACCGACCCTAGAACCAATGCCCCCTAGCAGTTACTTGCAAACGGTTCCCAATCCATTGGTGCCATGATGATAGAATCAAAAACAATTTTTGGGACCGATGGTGGATGGTTTTTGATTATCCACCATGCAACAACAATGAGGTTCCTCTTTATTTTTTGAAGAAATTATATTGTGAGTTCATGCTCAATGAGGTCCCGAATTATTTTGACTTTTCTGACTTTTTTGGTCGAGGAGGTGGCTCGCACAGCAGCAGCACTGCACGCGTAGGTCACCTAGGATCCCCATGCCCCAAAACCCCACTACCTTCAGCTTATCCCTCCTACAGTGAAGGAGGTTGTGGAGATTGATACATTGCATGCATTGAGGGAGCTCACTGACACTCTCACCCAGCTAAGCACCCAGATTGCATCCGGTGATGTTGGTGGAGGCACTTCTAGTGCACCACACCACTGTGGATCATGTGGTGCCGTATGCACTGCAGCGAGACATCATTTGCTGGTTCACAGGATTTCTTTTCTATAGATGAGATGTTGGGAGTGTTTTTGAACTCGAGCCACCGATATTGGTCTTTCACAGTAAATTTTAAATAAATTTAAATAATATATATATATATATATAGTTTAATTCACATGTTTGAGATATATATATATATATATATATATATATATATATATATTTGATTGTCATGTCATGTACATACATGTAAAAACTAATTTTTTATTTTATTTTAAATAGCAAGAGCCGGTGAAGGAAACATCCGTGTCGACATGCTAGCTACATCATGGTCAAGGCGTGTTTCAAACGTAAGTTTCAAGTTGTACAAACTTACATTTTTAATAAATCATTTAATTGCACTAGATTATTATTATAATTTGTTTCACGTGTATGTTGTACATGTATTAATATTTTTCTCTTTTATACACAGGAGCCTGGCGGGTCATCATCTGCTCAGGGAACTGAGGCTACTGGCACGCCTCACATGAGTTTTACGCAGGTTAGTAAATCTCTTTACACTTTGTTTCTAATTACTGGAAGTTCACGCACGGATTGCATGCTTTGGACCTCTGTGTACATGAGTTTCACTTTCTTATACTCAACCTATATATTATTTAGTAGGAAATGCCAATTCATTTGATATAACTAGCCATACAATGTAATCATATATTGGTTTTACATGTCTTGAAAATTCCATGCCACTTTCGTATTATGTCATTTATACGATCTGATGTAGTACCACCCGGGTAAGATTGTATAGTAGGGACGGGAATGAATGTATAATTTCCCTCCTTTGTATAGTTTTTTTACCTTCTTAAAATCTCAACATGTGGAATGAGTGCTTGTAAATGTTTCATGTACCTATATATAGATCTGGTGTTTCCTTGATGAACGTGAAAAGATATGTTTAGAGTGTAGGGACCTTTGAGTTCCTTTACTATTATTTTTTTCAATAGGTTTCGATAGGAGTGCTAAGCTCTTAAGTAGATTTTAATATTGATTTGTACATGTTTTTTGTATAGCTTATGACTGCTAGAGAGACTCCTCCATATATGCAGACTGTGGAGGCTGCTGTAGATACTGCCATAGCATCTGCAGATCCACTAACTGAGGTACACAATTTTTTAAATTTGTTAAATTTTGGAGACCTTCATTATTTCTTATTAAACTTAAATCTACAATATCAAATTTTGTAGGTATATATGTGAAATATTTAATTTGAAAATTAATTATTTGTATGTAGCTTACCCTCGTGAGTCTATTGTTGTCCCCGACGCGTCAAACAACAAATTGATAGGGATCATGACATCATGGTAAGATTTCACATGCATTTTAACTAAATTGTACAAGTTTCTAAATTTTGAATGTATTTTAAAATTTTGGGTGTTAAAAACTTGTTGTTTATGAATGTGCAGTTAGGTCAGCAGGCATGCTTAGAGACACCTAGACCACACGGATGAAATCTGTAGTGGCATCTCCTCCACTACATCCCTGTGTCGTGGACGTGCTACTTCTAAGCAGGCGAAGAGAGGGAAGATGTTTCATGAGTAGATTTATAGTCCACCTGGATGTACATATGTGGTCATGAGTAGATTCACACCATCAGTACTATATATAGCCTTTTGACCGCATGTGGTCCCATATGTACATTATGACACGTGCTTAGTTCGAGATGTATACATACATTATGAACTTATGTACATATATATTTTCAGAGACGTGCGCGTCTGGAGCACACTTTGTTTGATTCTTATATATATATATATATATATATATATATATATATCCATGTGTGTTGGTTAAATCATATTTATTTTGGTTATTTTGGTATTATTGCTAACTCTGAGAAAGTGGGTTTTGATCTCTGTTCGTTGGAACTTGTAGATGCCCCGAGTATTCTCTATCTGTGAATTTATCTGTACCCAAACTAGGTTAATAATATTTGTATTGTTTATTAAATAAAATTTAGTGTTCAAAAGTATACATAGATCATAGTTTTTGTTTGTTGATAAAAGCGATTCCTCCATATATGGAACTCCTATGGATATCTCTGCTACGGTTTTGTTTCCGAGGCTATAAATTTGAACTATTTCAGGTCTTTTAAATCTTGAGGTGGATTTAGTGTATTACTTCTAGTTATATATTTTCTAGTATCTTTCTGATTATTATTTGTGGTATATTTCACCATGGGCATTTTGAATTTTTATTTTTCAAACTAAAACAATATTGTTAGCTCTATTGCCAACTTAAGTATTAGTAACTAAAGCTTATATATTTAATGGAATTCATCAATTTATCATCCTGTTGTATTTGGAAAAGTGTGCAATATGAGTTAATCCTTGAAGTTAATATGGAATTCATCAATTTATCATCTTGATAATATTACAGGTATACCCAAAATTGGGTCTGCATTGTTTGTAACTTTTGTGTACATATGAGTTAATCCTTGAAGTAACTGTATTGATTTTCCAATCTCAGAGCCGCATCTTTCTTTTCAGAACTCATAATAATCCTCAAATATTGTTAAATCTTGAATGATATGTGGCTATCTTTATATTATTTTTATTTTATTTTTATTTGTGCATCAAACATGCCATTATAGTTGCAATCTTCTTAGACTTTGAAACTAATACCATGAAACTATTCTTTCAATTGCTCTACACCTAGAAGTTATTTTCAAATGTATTTGTACATTTGTTTTAGCTGATTGCTTCATGTATTTTGAGTTCCAAAACTGTGAAGAAGTTGTAAGTACCTTCCAACATGGATATTGAACTTGGCAGTTGAAGATGGTAGTTGATCATTTTGATTACGCTCATAGTATCTACATTAGAGTTAGATAAATAATATCAGTAAGAAACCATATAGAGGATAAGGGATAATATTAAATTTGGAGTACATGTTAACTAGTGAAAAGGAGTTGTTTGAACTTGATCAAAAGACAGAGTTGAGTTTTTAGGGAAACATAGAAACCATTGAATACATATGTTATAAATTTTTTGAACTGCAACATGTGGTATCATAGCTTGAAGATCAAGGAAGATTAGCTAAAAGGATTTGAGATAAGGTTGATACAGTGGTCCAAGAAGAGAGACAAAGAGATAGATGAAAATGATGGGTGAAGTAAAGAGTGAGGTCATGGTTACAAAATGCCACATTAGATGGAGAAGTTAGTATCGTAGAGATAAGATGCTAGAAAAGCAATTACATGAAAGGATAAGAGAGTTCAAGAACATATGTGAAAAATAGAAAAGATGATGGAAACAAGGAAGAAACGTAGAGAAAGGTAATTGAAGGTTATTAGGCCTCATGAATCAGACTTGATATATATGGTGAAGAAGAAGAAGAACTAGCAGGAAATGTGATTCAAAGGTTGATAGAGCTAATGAGGTACAAGAAGAGAGAGAGAGAGAGAGAGAGAGAGAGAGAGAGAGAGAGAGAGAGAGAGAGGAAGAGAAGATAATTATGGTTTCACAGAGGTCGAGAGTCAATCAAGAGGTAGCACAACTGATGGTCTTCATAGAAAGAGAGAAAGAAGAGAAAGGAAAAGAAAACCGTAGAACAATATTACCCATAATATTATAACAAAACCAAGTGTTAAGGATAAGGCAGAAAATAAGATTCATGAGCCCCATATATCATCCTACCAAGGACAAGATGACAACAAGAGATAACATAACAACCAAGTCATTGTAATTTAATTTAAATAAATAAGGAAACACTATATTTTGCAAACGGTGGGTCATGGCACCGAACGGACTGCACCGACACATCCGGGTGGCCAGGTGAATGCTAGAGGAGGTGGTGTTTCGGTGCGCGTGAAATGGTCGTTGCTTTCGGCTACTTCGTTCGGCGCAGTCCCTTAAGAGCCCTGAGACCAAAATATCGTTCAACTTCGACGGGTGACTACTCGACTCCATGGCACCTAGAGAGGCCTCGTCTAATCCGACACCTCGGCGTAGGGACCCTCTACAATAGCCTCTCTCGGTTTTTTCCTTCTCATTTCGGTGCTCTCGCTGTCCTACTGTTTGCAAACGCGTGAAATAGTGCAGTTGGAGCCAGTGTAAGGTTGTCAAACGCTATATTTTGCAAACGGTGGGTCGTGGCACCGAACGGACTACGCCGACACGTCCGGTGGCTAGGTGAATGCTAGAGGAGGTGGTGTTTTGGTGCGCGAAATGGTCGTTGCTTTCGGGCTACTTCGTTCGGGCGCAGTCCCTTAAGAGCCCTGAGACCAAAATATCGCTTCAACTTCGACGGTGACTACTCGACTGACTCCATGGCACCTAGAGAGGCCTCGTCTAATCTAATCAACCCTTGGCGTAGGGACCCTCTACAATAGCCTCTCTCATGGTTTTTTCCTTCTCATTTTTCGGTGCTCTCGCTGTCCTACTGCTTTAAAACGCGTGAAATAGTGCAAGCAATGAGCTGAGCGCTAGTAAGGTCACAAACGCTATATTTTGCAAACGGTGGGTCATGGCACCAAACGACGACTACGCCGACACATCCGGTGGCCAGTGAATGCTAGAGGAGGTGGTGTTTTGGTGCGTGAAATGGTCGCTGCTTTTGGCTACTTCGTTCGGCGTAGTCCCTTAAGAGCCCCGAGACCAAAATATCGCTCAACTTCGACGGTGACTACTCGACTCGTGGCACCTAGAGAGGCCTCGTCTGATCCAAAACCTCCTGTGTAGGACCCTCTACAATAGCCTCTCTCGGTTTTTTCCTTCTCATTTCGGTGCTCTCGTTGTCCTACTGCTTGCAAACGCGTGAAATAGTGCAATGAGCTGCAGTGTAAGGTCACAAACGCTATATTTTGCAAACGGTGGGTCGTGGCACCAAACGGATCACGCGCACACACATGTCCGGGTGGCCAGGTGAATGCTAGAGGAGGTGGTGTTTCGGGTGCAAAATGGTCGCTGCTTTCGGCTACTTCGTTCGGCGTAGTCCCTTAAGAGCCCCGAGACCAAAATATCGCTCAACTTCGACGGTGACTACTCGACTCATGGGCACCTAGAGAGGCCTCATCTGATCCAAACCTCGGTGTAGTAGGACCCTACAATAGCCTCTCTCAGCTTTTTTCCTTCTCATTTCGGTGCTCTCGCTTGTCCTACTGTTTGCAAACGCGCGAAATAGTGCAATTGGAGCCAGCCAGTAAGGTCAAGTCAAACGCTATATTTTGCAAACGGTGGGTCATGGCACCAAACGGACTACATGCGACACATCCCGGGTGGGCTAGGTGAATGCTAGAGGAGGTGGTGTTTCGGTGCATGCGAAATGGTCGTTGCTTCCGGCTACTTCATTCGCGCGTAGTCCCTTAAGAGCCCCGAGACCAAAATATCGCTCAACTTCGACGGTGACTACTCTGACTCCGGGCACCTAGAGAGGCCTCGTCTAATCCAAACCTCGGCATGTAGGGACCCTCTACAATAGCCTCTCTCGGTTTTTTCCTTCTCATTTTCGGTGCTCTCGTGCCCTACCTACTTGCTTTGCAAACGCGAAATAGTGCAATGAGCTGAGCTGTGTAAGGTCACAAACGCTATATTTTGCAAACGGTGGGTCATGGCACCAAACGGAATCTGCGCACATGTCCGGTGGCCAGTGTGAATGCTAGAGGAGGTGGTGTTTTGGTGCGTGAAATGGTCGCTGCTTTCGGCTACTTCGCTCGGCGTAGTCCCTTAAGAGCCCCGAGACCAAAATATCGCTCAACTCGACGGTGACTACTCGACTCTCGTGGCACCTAGAGAGGCCTCGTCCTATCCAAAACCTCGCAGTAGGGACCCTCTACAATAGCCTCTCTCTTTTTTTTCCTTCTCATTTCGGTGCTCTCGCTGTCCCACTGCTTTGCAAACGCGTGAAATAGTGCAATGAGCCGCAGAGTAAGGTCACAAACGCTATATTTTGCAAACGGTGGGTCGTGGCACCAAACGACTACGCCGACACGTCCGGGTGGCTAGGTGAATGCTAGAGGAGGTGGTGTTTTGGTGCGTGAAATGGTCGCTTGCTTTCGGGCTACTTCTCGGCGTAGTCCCTTAAGAGCCCCGAGACCAAAATATCGCTCAACTTCGACGGTGTGACTACTCGACTCCATGGCACCTAGAGAGGCCTCATCTAATCCGACACCTCAATGTAGGGACCCTCTACAATAGCCTCTCTCGGTTTTTTCCTTCTCATTTCGGTGCTCTCGCTGTCCTACTGTTTGCAAACGCGTGAAATAGTGCAATGGAGCCAAAGTGTAAGGTCACAAACGCTATATTTTGTAAACGGTGGGTCATGGCACCAACGGACTACGCCCAACACATCCGGTGGCCAGTGAATGCTAGAGGAGGTGGTGTTTTGGTGCGTGAAATGGTCGTTGCTTTCGGCTACTTCGTTTCGGCGTAGTCCCTTAAGAGCCCCGAGACCAAAATATCGCTCAACTTCGACGGTGACTACTCGACTCTGTGGGCCTAGAGAGGCCTCATCGATCCAAAACCTCAACGTAGGGACCCTCTACAATAGCCTCTCTCGGTTTTTTTCTCTCATTTCGGTGCTCTCGCTGTCCTACTGCTTGCAAACGCGTGAAATAGTGCAATTGAGCCAGCAGTAAGGTCACAAACGCTATATTTTGCAAACGGTGGGTCATGGCACCAACGGATCGCACGAAACATCCGGGTGGCTAGGTGAATGCTAGAGGAGGTGGTGTTTTGGTGCGTGAAAATGGTCGTTGCTTCCGGCTACTTCGCTCGGCGTAGTCCCTTAAGAGCCCCGAGACCAAAATATCGCTCAACTTCGACGGTGACTACTCGACTCGGGCACCTAGAGAGGCCTCGTCTGTCTAATCCAAACCTCAATGTAGGGACCCTCTACAATAGCCTCTCTCTCGGTTTTTTTCCTTCTCATTTCGGTGCTCTCACTGTCCTACCGCTTGCAAACGCGCGAAATAGTGCAATGAGCCAAAGCCAGTAAGGTTTTCAAAACGCTATATTTTGCAAACGGTGGGTCGTGGCACCAACGGACTACGCTATAACACATCCGGGTGGCTAGGTGTGAATGCTAGAGGAGGTGGTGTTTCAAAATCATGCGCGAAATGGTCGCTGCTTTCGGCTACTTCGTTCGGCGCAAAACCCTTAAGAGCCCCGAGACCAAAATATCGCTTAACTTCGACGGGTGACTACTCGACTCTGTGGCACCTAGAGAGGCCTCATCTAATCCACACCTCGGCGTAGGGACCCTCTACAATAGCCTCTCTCTCGCTTTTTTTCCTTCTCATTTCGGTGCTCTCGCTGTCCTACTATTTGTTGCAAACGCGTGAAATAGTGCAATGGAGCTAAAGCAAATGTAAGGTTTCAAACGCTATATTTTGCAAACGGTGGGTCGTGGCACCGAACGGAACTACACCACATGCATCCGGTGGCTGGTGAATGCTAGAGGAGGTGGTGTTTTGCGCGCGAAACGGTCGCTGCTTCCGGCTACTTCGCTCGGGCGTAGTCCCCCTTAAGAGCCCCGAGACCAAAATATCGCTCAACTTCGACGGTGACTACTCGGACTCATGGGCACCTAGAGAGGCCTCATCTAATCCAACACCTGGCATAGGGACCCTCTACAATAGCCTCTCTCAGTTTTTTCCTTCTCATTTCGGTGCTCTCGTTGTCCTATCTGCTTGCAAAAACGTGCGAAAAAGTGCAATGAGCCAAACAAAGGTTTGTCAAACGCTATATTTTGCAAACGGTGGTCATGGCACCGAACGGACTACGCCGAAACATCCGGGTGGGCTAGTGTGAATGCTAGAGGAGGTGGTGTTTTGGTGCGCGAAAAATGGTCGTTGCTTTCGGCTACTTCTTCGGGCGTAGTCCCTTAAGAGCCCCGAGACCAAAATATCGCTCAACTTCGACGGTGACTACTCGACTGGACTCAGGCACCTAGAGAGGCCTCGCCTATCTCACACCTCGGCGTAGGGACCCTCTACAATAGCCTCTCTCGGTTTTTTCCTTCTCATTTCGGTGCTCTCTTGTCCTACTAAGCTTTGCAAACGCGTGAAATAGTGCAATGGGAGCCAAACAGTAAGGTCACAAACGCTATATTTTGCAAACGGTGGGTCGTGGCACCGAACGGACTACGCCCGAACATGTCCGGTGGCAAGGTGAATGCTAGAGGAGGTGGTGTTTTGGTGCGCGAAATGGTCGCTGCTTTCGGCTACTTCGCTCGGGGCGTAGTCCCTTAAGAGCCCTGAGACCAAAATATATCGTTCAACTTCGACGGGTGACTACTCGGACTCCGTGGCACCTAGAGAGGCCTCGTCTGATCCGAAACCTCGGCATAGGGACCCTCTACAATAGCCTCTCTCGGTTTTTTCCTTCTCATTTCGGTGCTCGCTGTCCTACTGTTTGCAAACGCGTGAAATAGTGCAATGAGCCGCCAGTAAGGTCACAAACGCTATATTTTGCAAACGGTGGGTCATGGCACCAAACGGACTACGCCGACACGTCCGGGTGGCTAGGTGAATGCTAGAGGAGGTGGTGTTTCGGTGCGCAAAGGGTCGTTGCTTTCGGGCTACTTCTTCGGCGTAGTCCCTTAAGAGCCCCGAGACCAAAATATCGCTCAACTTCGACGGGTGACTACTCGACTGGGCACCTAGAGAGGCCTCGTCTCGATCCGACACCCTCAGTGTGTAGGGACCCTCTACAATAGCCTCTCTCAGTTTTTTCCTTCTCATTTCGGTGCTCTCGCTGTCCTACTGCTTTGCAAACGTGAAATAGTGCAATGGAGCCAAACAGTAAGGTCACAAACACTATATTTTGCAAACGGGGTCGTGGCACCAAACGGACTACGCCAACACGTCCGGGTGGCTGTGAATGCTAGAGGAGGTGGTGTTTTGGTGCGCGAAACGGTTGTTGCTTCCGGCTACTTCTTCGCTCGGCATAGTCCCTTAAGAGCCCCGAGACCAAAATATCGCTCAACTTCGACGGTGACTACTCTGACTCGTGGCACCTAGAGAGGCCTCGTCCTGATCCGACACCTCGCGTAGGGACCCTCTACAATAGCCTCTCTCAGCTTTTTTTTCCTTCTCATTTGGTGCACACGCGTAAAACGTATGGTCTGGTCTGTAAACACTATATTTTGAGGAGTCGTCGTTTCAAAATTTACAACATTTTCAAAATTTACAACTTTTTCAACTTTTTCAAAAAATATCGCTCAACTTCGACGGGTGACTACTCGACTTTTCAAAATTTACAAAATTTTACAACATTTTCAAAATTTACAACATTTTCAAAATTTACAACATTTTCAAAATTTACAACATTTTCAAAATTTACAACTTTTTCAAAATTTACAACTTTTTCAAACAATGAAAGCTTCTCTTAGCTTCGAGAATTTAAAATTCTCTACTAACAGTGCCAACCACGTGAAGGTGGAAGCTTTTATGGCACCACTAACCTAAATAAAAGTGTTAGTCAAAGAAATTTAAGTTTCAAATCAAAACCATATATACTATAGATAGATATAATGTACGTGCAAAATACACAAATTTAAAATAAAATATATATTCAAACTTAAATCTAGATCTTTAATTTCTAAAAAATTATATATATATATATATATAAATTGAAAAGAAATTATATATATACCAGACATGCTCGCATTGTAAATTCATTCCAATGAACCATCAGGATCGGATCTACTCTGAATAGCAGACAAGATTGCTTCATGATCTGACTCTCGAACCTTCCAAAGAATCTTGTTATTAGGCCTTCCTCGATATCTATACAACTGAAATATTTGTCGCTAGAACTAGATGTGAATATAAGAGTATTTTCCCGTGTGTCTCAAAGTCTTCAAACACCCAAACAGAGGAGTTTTTAATGGATACCATCAAGCCAAGTTCCAAAGAACTACCACCGACCCCGTAGGATACTCAATATCTTCGCCATCTATAATAGGAGAAGTCAACTTCTTTCTTTCCTCGATGCAACGACATAAGAAATAGTCTGCTCCTTCTTCATTGTCTTCTCCGCAATTACCGCAAACACATGTCCTACAAAAAAATAACCAAGGAAAGTTGAACAAATCAAATTTAAATTACATATTAAAATTTCAATGGACATATAACTCAATTTACAAAAATTAAATAAATATAACCATATTCATACCTTGTCGCACCAAAATTGAAATTTCACAAAGTCCTCGATGTCAGAATCTTCATCTACAAAACAAGTCGTAATGCTTGTGGAGGTTGATAACTAGGAAGCGGAGTTAGAGGCCTACAAATCCATCCTTCCACCCATTCTTGTGAATCACACTCAACAGTGACAAATTCGATACAAGATGCACAAAAGCATGTCAACTTTCTTGTCCATACGGCCCATGAAGTAGCGTCTGAGCTACAAAATGAGTGCATATCACCGACCCAAAGAGTGTCATACAATCCTCGTAGTTAGCAATATGTTTTTCCTCTATCAACCAAAAATATCTGCAAACTGTGGAATTTTCTTGAGAACCTCGGGCCATGTTGTCAGTACACCATTCCACTATGCTCTTTGCATCTTTTAATTTAGCACCATCTTTGTACTTCAACTCTTCTCTTGCAAGAGCTCTTTTCACACATGCCCCCGCACCGTCATGCTCTCCTTTTCCATGTCCAAATTTCAAAGTGAAACTCCAAATATGTTGCACACCCATCTTGACGTGCATTCTCGCTCATCCAATAAAACATTCGTGCATTCTTAAACCGAGACGTGTAATTATCTCGACCATATATAATGTTGTTTGAAGTGGATGTCCCTATCGATCGCATAAGTTTCCATAAAATAACTGAAACACCCTTGCACAAATTCAAGAGAATGAGTACGATCATCACCGATATAAAAGTGGTACTCTCTTAAGATTTTTCGATCATTCTCTCAGATCGTCAGAGAATGTAGAAATGCTATATGCACAAAAATGGCAACTTGTACCGAGTTGTAATATTGCGATCAACCTCCATTTGTGGTCAGTAATGTGTAATTCTCTAAAAATCGACCACTGAAACAATAGTACCAATAGGAAATGTGTCTTTGCATAGCTTGAATTGTTCATCCAACCATCGAGCTCTATGTGTATGCCTCGCATACTCATAAACAATTTCATCCTTAAATTTTCTCATAAATTGAAAAATGGGCATTTGTTCTATAACTAGCTCACACCGTTTCGACTCTTTTCCATCTTTCAACTGGTATGCAACTGATTTATATTTATCAAATTCAACTAAATTATGTCCTATTGTACCTTCAATTTTCTCATGGATGCAACTTTCCAATTTAGGTAATCCGCCGCATGTACTACAACTTCCATCTAAACAATCCTGACTATAAAAAAATTGTCCAACTTCTTTTTCACAAAATATAGTAGGAATGAAATCCCTGGAAGATATTGGTGGAACTTGAACACCACATTCAGATAACATAGTTTCAGAATGAAAATTAGAACGAATACGTAAAAATTTAGCATAATGCATCGCAAATTCAACATGTTGCCTACAACAACAAGTGGTGCGAGCATGGTTGATTTTCACATAGAATGGTTTCAACATTTCAAAAAACGTTGACTAATTTTAATTTCCAGATTCTCTTGTTCAAACTTACGAAAAAATTGAGTTTGAGTCATATCTAAGAAATGCTTTGGATGTGGTTCACGATTAGTAGAACCAACTCTCCGTTTTATAACATCTCTTGTATTAGGTGAAACTCTAGTGTTATCATGCCAAAATTTAATAACAACTTCTCTTATAAAGATCGAATTATTTTTGTCCTTACGCGGTGCTCTAGCAAAAAATGCCCAAAAATCGGCATTATTGAGTGATCAAGGATATTACGCCTTTCAATTGCTTTCATTAGAGTTTTTCGATTAACTTGCAACATTCGACTTGTTTGCGTAATCAAACGTTGTTTTTTTATTGATTCACTTACAACACTAGTAGCAAGTAAGTACACGACGCACAATATTACTATCCCTAGTGCGTCTCTCGACACCAATAGTGTGATATGCATCATGAAGGTTTTCAACAATCAGAGTAGGTTTGACCACGTATATTAGATGTCATTAATCCTAAGGTGTTTAATGTAGGTCTCATTTTAATCAATTTCATCAAACTAACCAACAATCGACATCTTTGGGAATCATTTAAAATTTCAAAATGATTATCCCAAATTTCAAAGTGGCTTTTCTTCTTCGATTTGTCGCTTTAAAGTTTGTCAGACATTGGTTTCAAAATGTTTTCATCAATTTCAATAAAAAAATTAGGTTTCTTACGTAAAATCCTAGGAGGTGTTTTTGTCAAATTTTGCTTGTCTACAGTTTCAACATGAATTTCCTTATTTACATTTTCATCGTCTCCTTCAATTTCAACATTTGCTACATCATGAGTATTTAATTCTTCTTCAACATTGATAGTAAAAACTTCTTCATCACGAGTATTTAATTCAACTTCAACATTGATAAGAAACATTACCTAGTTCTTCATTGCTTACAATAGTTGGGATTGAAGATGAACCTCTTCTAGATTCACGAAGTTTCCGCATTCGCTCAGCATTTTGAATTTTGTTGGCCTCTAATTCGTTTGGTGTTTTTTTACTTAATGACTTCCTTTTTTGACTTCGTTTTTTGTCTCCCATGATGTTTTGCTTCCGGTGATAAGAAAAACGTGCAGAAAAAGACAGAATTTCGCAGTAATTCATACGGTAAGGTCAGAGAGTAAAAATCACATGGTAATTCAAACATTGGGATGTGTGTAAATATGATTTATAAACCGCGATCGCGCTTTATAAACCGTGATGCGCTTTATAAACCGCGATCGCGTTTATAAAGCACTCGTGGTTTATAAAGCGCGATCACGTTTATGTTTAAAAACACGATCGCGATCTATCTCGCCAACCTAAGGCTCGGAAAATCTTTGTTTTTCCCAACCAAAGCTATGGAAGGTCATTATGAAGTGTAAAAGGTCAAAAACCTCAAATCTGCTTCTTTCCAAAGACTTGAACCATGCTAAAAAACTGAAAACATTTCACAAAAATGGTGCCATCACGTAGGGGAGACTCTTAGCTTCGTAGAAATATTGTTTTTAAAGTGAATAGAATAAGATAAATATCATTTTATAATTTTTTACTAACAATAGGTCTTTAAGACATTTTTTCCCGTGAATGTTCATGTCTACGTTTAAGACTATAACTTTTGTTTCGCTTATCAAAATATGATAAAACTTATACCATCCCAAGCGTGGACAAATTCTATACACGTTAAAAAAAAAAAAATTGATTTCGATATTTTTTGATATAGTTATGGCGGGCAAACGGAAAGCGCTCCGTTTTCTAAATATTTTCAGACCACTTTCACGGAAAAAATCATAAAAAAAAATATTGCTAAAAAAATACAAAATAAAATCCATCCCAAGATAGACAACTACATCTAACGTTTCACCAAAGGAAAAAAATAACAAGATTTGGTCATCCAAAATGCGGGCAAACGGACTACAATCTTATAAGTTTTTTCAAAAAAAAAACTAAGTCATATAATTTTAAGTGTTTAATATAGCTAAACTTGTCCGTTTTTTTACAAAAATTAGTATTTTAGAAACTAGATTCCGAATGCTACGATTCATATTTATATAAATTTTTCTAATTTAGAGTGCGTGTATAGCTAATAATCCCTACAAGTTGAGATTTTGCTGTTTTTTTGCAATATGATGTCCACACGCCACAATATTCAAAAGTAAAATCAGAGAAAAATGTGAGCTTCAACTTTAAATCAGAATACAATGGCCAAGGTGCCTTTTGCACAACAAAATACGAGTACCCACAATACAAATCAGAACCCAAATATGGAGAAATACAAAAACCCTAATAAGCATCAAATTATGGTGACTCTGTTCAGCACAATACACAATGAATAAACCAGAAACCAAAGATGGTAGTTTATAATAATAGATCAGAATCTCAATAGCTCGAACCCGAATAATCAAATCAGATAATAGAGGCAAGAAAATTTGATACTTCCATGATTTTGGTTTATCACCATTCAATAGAGAAAATAATACAGAAGTTCAAACTTTGAATCGAAACAAATTCATATCCAAGCTAAAGAAATATTGAATTATTTCATAAAAATTGTTATTCCATTTGAAATTAGTTTCAAGTTGTAGTATCAGAGTGAGAAGGGTATAGCTCTTTACCAGAGACCGAAAAACCCATTAATGGGTATCAAGAAATCAGAGTAACAGACAAGAACTCACCGTTTATAATCGAACAATCAAAACTTTCAAGCAACTGAATGATGAAACAAGAAATCCATATGCCCATGAGAAGTTTCAAACTTGGGAGTCAAGCAGGAGCAACCTAGAACGATTTTTAGCTCAAGAATCCCCAAAGGAACCACGTGACCACAAAATATGCAAAGAAAAATGAGTATCAGTTTTGGAAGTCAAAATGGCAAAGACCAAGTAACAACGAAACTCAAGAGATTGAGAAACTTACCATCCTCGTCAAACAATGGTGCCAGTTACACAGTCCAAAACTAAAAGTATTCAACAATGGCGGCCACTCCGGATGGAAAGCTAATGAATGCTCGGTGCGACCATAAAAGAAATCAAGAAGCTTGAGCTCATCGACCCCATAGACAGAGGCTGAAAAATGAAGTCCATTCCCATAAATACAAAGAAAGTGAAACCTACAGAATCCTCGCAGAAGCTTCACAAGACACAAAGATCTTTGTGAGGAAAATTCGAGCTCAAACCCACAAAATGGTGACCGCATCGAGGAGAAGCAAAAAATTAGCTTGTGAAAGTTCCAAGAAAGGCTCTAACAGAGAGATCACGGCAGTGGTGATAAACTCCACAACTACCTTGCTTGGAAAACTCGACAGAGTAAAACCACAAAGATACGAGATGTAACCGAGCTAAGAAGACCAATCTCAAAGAGAGCCGAGCTCAAAATAAACAAATGGTGATCTGAAACAAATTTTCCAGGGCTTCGCCACTCGAGCGAGAAAAAAGAATGACCAAATGATGGAGCTTGGGTACTTTTCAACTCACCCGCTAACCTCGGTACAATCTAACTCAACCAGGAGTTAGGGATCGACGATCAGAGATCAAGCCGTGCAAATATCGAGGGCTGAAGATGGATATAATATTCAATGCAAACCACCATGATCAAATGCCACCAACCACTTTAATCACAGGGTTGAAACCCTAACCATGAGTCAAAGATCAATTGCACCGAGATCCCACAATATAGAGATCAATGATTGGAAACCAATCAATAGAGTTCAACACAAATCACCATGGTCACATTAATAACTAGCACATTAAATGCCAAATCAGAAACCCTAATCATGGGTTAAAGATCAATGGCTATAAATCGAAAGGATACCGATCAACGATTAAGAATTGATCACCAAATATCAAAGCAAACTTGACCTGAGTTAACCATGTCACCAACAAAGCATGTGGAGGGGTGAGTCATCGTAACAAGGGGGCTGGCCATATTATTTTAAAATTATTGCATTTGACATATCAAAAGGGGATCTCACTATAGTCCGAGCACCGAATATTCTAAAAGTGCCGACCATCATGTTCAACAATGATCACCCAAAAGGGTAAGGGTTATAAAACTATAATCACCAAGTGTTATCCAAACTCCAAAAGCTGACAAGAAATTACATAGTCATGTTTTAATCAAAGGTGGCGAGTATGACATGGTGGCCTTTTACAAAAGTGCCCCCTTGTCTTATTTCAAAACATAATAATGTGCTAAGTCCACAAGGGTGGCCAAACCAAGTGAAGACTAGTGGTCAACTGCAAAGGTGGTCCCCACAGTGAGGTGAATAATTTTGCTAAGTTTTGGAGACCAAAAGTATTCATTTTCTTGCATAGGATTATTTTTACATGCCTTCACAAAGGACAAAACAGACAAGAAGACAAATTTACATACACAAGGAAGGAGACTTGCTCATCAAGCAAGATTTATTATTAGAAAATTATTCATCCATGCTTTTCTTAAAAATAGAAACGATCAACTACGGTTTGACCGTGATGTAATCAAAGGATAAAAATAGAATGCATGGGTGAGCACAACCCTAGTCTATTTTTAGAAGGGTGGGTGAATCAATTTTTCTATATATTATGTGCTTTAAAAAGCACAAGTGGAGAGGAAATTTTAGATACAGAGTGCTAAAGCAATTTTCTGCCAATTTTTTCCCTTTGAATGTGAAGTATTTTCTGTATTTCCAATTATTTGTAGTCTTGTGTATGTTTCCACTAATCTTGTGAATGTTGAATTCCCTGATTAATCATCTTTCCCTATTGCAAATTCAGTAAATTACGCACGATATTAATGTGTATATGTAACTTAGTAGTATTGTTGTGATTTTATCCCTTAATACATCAAAGTGTTTACCCTTAATTATCTTTAGAAAACTATTGGTCTGTGCATCAGAAATTCATTCCATATCAATTGTGCATGTACTTAGTCAAAGGCCTCATACAAGTTTGGTGTATCACCTCAGTTTTAATTTCATTTTACAGTCATCTTTTACCCTTAAACCCCGAAATCAGTTTATGATACATCAATAAGGAACCGACCTTGATATCGGAGACTCGCCTCAAAATAGGTATACCCACGACATGAGGTGTTTCCATCAGATCTATGAAAGAGAGGGATAAAATTTGCAAGCTTAGAATACCTACATCCATTTCTCTACGTGGTTCACTTTCAAGAGATAACAAAAACATTTCCACAAGTCATATTCTATTATAATCCAAATAATATACTCGTCTTCATTACTTCGAATGACAACTCAATGATGTTAGTTGGTCCCGATTGAAAGCTATCGGCTTAATAACTTTAAAATCAAAATAAAACAGATCGCCATAGTTCAAAATCGATTACACATTAATGTAAATGTTTAATGGACAATTCTTATGAATGTTTTGGCATGTTTTCCAAAGAAAACTCCAAATGAAGACAAATACATCCTCAATATTCATCCACAAACTATAAATGCATCTAGAATTCATAAATAAAGATTATAAATGTGTTCTATGAATGGATTTAACAATAAAAGGAAGAAGATTTCATCATACAACACACAACCGAAACCCCATTGAAAATATAATACAATCATTATACTCAAAATTTTCAAAAACTGAACAAATTCATCATCCAAAGTATTGCATGGAAAAGAAATCATGTAATTAAAAATCAACCTAAAATTCATCATTGCACCGTATATGTCGCTAGATTTTATGAAAAGTATCATGACTAATATTCTAAAAGATGATACAAGAGGTAAATAGATCAAATCCAACTGGAAAAATAAAAATACGGACATCAACTCAAATTTTCCAAAAACCACAAAAGATACCATCTTCTACAATATATGAAAAACATTTCAAGTTTAAAATACATTTTGGATACGGGTATAGATACAACAAAAATAAATTTGGACCTAGATATGGCATTTAATATGGTTGTACAAAAAGTATATATATTTAAGCTTGATAAATAGGAATTAACAACACATTCATTATGTGAAAAACAAAACAAGCTTATAAATAAGCACAAAAACTATTTATAATTTCATTGAACCTGGTTACAAGCATTGTCACTACCACATCTGGTGGAGGTATTTATTACATTTATCTTATACATGTTATTTTTCTCCATGTTTTTGATGGCTTGTATTTGGTACCTTCCATAAAATAATGCCCACTTCCAAAAATATAATTTCGTAGTAATGAAATATTAACTTTAAAGTAGACAAAAGTTATTAAAAAACTCATTTAGGCCCGAAAACGAAACCAAAACAACAAGGGTACAATTTGGCTGGTCCAGGTATCAAATGGACCCAACCATACCATGTTGTTTCTTGGCACATTTCCATCCAACTAAAACTCTAAAAAACTTTACAAAATTGATGTCTCCTTCATTGTATGGAAAACATTGTAGCTAATAAAGTTAAAACCCCTCAAAATTCATCCTTGTATCAGTAACTATAATGAGAACCCACAAAAATGTTCTTAACAAGGATTTAATAGAAAAACAAAATAGATGCATCATGAAAACAAAGCTCAAAACCAACCAAACCAATCCACAATTCTTATTTTTTGTTTTCATTTTCTACCGTCAAACCATTCAGGGATATTAATTCATTTCACTAGTCTAGACAAACTAAGCATCTTTGTACATAAACAACAATCTAAATCTAGGGACCTTTTTTTTTTTATGATGCAACAAGCTCACGTATTTTATTATATATCATACACTATAACTTCAACACATATGTTCGAAATATTCATCTTGACATAAAAATGAAAATTTGGTCTTAGACAAAAACTCATGAAACTACAAAATATACCGACTCATAAAATATCCTTCTAGCCCACAAGCACACAAAAAAAGGCCGCTTCCTAGGAAATACACAAACACAACAAAAAAACTTCTCAGATTCTCGCAAAAATGAAATTCACAAACTGTGTTGCCCTGCAATGCACGAAAGTATATAAAAAGGTCTACTCATCATAACTACACTAGAATCCTACCCATGTAGTCATAACATTCATTCTGTCACGAAACCCTGCGCGGCTGGTAATCCTTATGCGGATGGTAGTCTTTATGCACATGGGATTTCCTATTGTGAGAGCTTCACCATCACATCCGTGGTCACTTAACATGAAATCTAGAGTCTTTGGCATTCTCCACAATTTCTTAGGGGCTTTCCTTTTACGGCTTCACCTTCATATATGTGACTCATAATTATGCCCTCCACTGCCTTCCTCCAACCATCAATCTTCCTAACACTAGCATATGGCATACCATCAACACCCATACAAAATCTCCAACTGTTGTACGCCACATGTATGAATGAGGAGTGTTCGTGCTTCATCGACCAGTACTTCATGGCTGATTCTGCCTCTGTCGCTTGTCAGAAGGGAAGGAGGCTTCTACATGTGAAAACACCTTTCAACGTGTATATATATATATGTAAAAATATACAACTTATTTGTATACTTGTAAAGAAAACATAAAAAATATGTAACTTTTTTTGAATTTACAGCCCCTGACAGTAGACTGTTGATTTGTTTTATTTAACAGGCACATATAATTTGAATTTCCAGGCCTGGTCAACAAATGAAGCCAACCAAGCCTTGAATTTCAAATTACTTGTGCCTGTTAGATCAAAATTTATGGGTGACCTAATTCTTTGAGGTGGCTGTAACCAACACATGTCCAATTTGACCAATTCACCTTTGGTATCTTGCTATCATTCGTCAGTGCCTAAAAATACTTTTGAAACATGGCGTTGACCTCTCGCCAAAAAATTATGGGGTAGGGATTTTGGCGGAAGTTTAAGTCAGTAGTGTCATGGTAAATATATTTATACTATCAATCGCATCCGGGTGGTGCAATGGGGACGCTAAAAAGGAGAGACCTTAAATAAGTTCAATTTGAAGTGGAGATCATACCTAGATTCTACAAGGGGGCTTGATTAGGGGAAGTTGTACCTAGCCTACTATTGGCACAATACATGGTGTTATTGTGCACAACCCACATTTTGAACCATGGATCCTATGTGAAATATCTCAATTTGGTATTCACATGTTAAGAAGATGGACACACGGTGATACTTGATGTATGAGATGTTACCCGATCATAGTGGTGTGAATGCAGTTTGGAGGAAAGAGAGAATCATAGAGTGGGTTCTAGGGAAAAATCGAGTTGAAAGAGGGGAAGTGAAATATTATAAGAGGATGAGAGGTGATGAAGTTGTAGGGACTCTATTGGAGGGAATGTAACAGGCCGAATTTATATGATGTTAATATAGTATAGCCAACATTACAACTTTCTTGTGAAATACAAACTATTGGTCATAGACCAGACATTTAAACCAATGATAGATTCTCCATGTAATGATAATTATGGGTTTTTAAATTAAATTAATTTAAGTGAAGGAAGAATGTATTAATCTTTTAGGCACCAAAATCTTTTTAAGAATTGCCTTAATTTTATTAAAAAATATTATTACAAATTTTGAAATTTAAAAATAGTATAATTTTAGGAATAATGTCAATAACACAATTTGCACTTAAAGGGTGCTAAAAGACAAAGGAGAATCCAATAGGTTCTAGGTTTGAAACCCAAAAATGCTTGTTTTGTCTACCATAAGTAGGGCCCCTTTTTCCGTTACAAGTTCCAGTAATTGTAGGAAAATATGTTGAGATTGCATTTCTATCGTGAATTATGTTAAACCTGCTCACGTGCCCTGTAAAGTGCAAGCTCCTATTTCAACACAATCATGAGTATGGTAGCACAATTGCACTGGATTAGGTGGATCCATCATTACATATTTTTACTACTTTATTTTTATCGGTCAAATTAATAATAATTACTTATTTCTAATTAAAAAACAAATCATATATTTAAGAAACCCATTAAAATTATTTTAAAATATATTTTTTGAAGGAAAAAAATTATTTTTGACAAAAATGTATGCCAAACTTTAAAATATAAAACATTTTATATAATAATGGGAAATAACAAAATAATTAATTGTTTAAAGTCAAAACCATTTAACCTACACTACTTTGGGTAATAAAGGGTTGGCTATTGAAGTTATCCTCGTAATTATGTCCAAAATTTGTGAAAAAACTAAAGGCCGCATAGAGAGAAAGGCACCAATTGGTGAACATGCACCAATAGATGTGCACCTTTTTGTGAGGGTGGGGTCCACTAAGTGGACTAATAATTTCAAATTAATATACTTGAAAGGACCCAATAAATGTGCATATTTGTACAAAATTTAAATCTTACAAAATCTTTATAAAACTTGAACAATTAGTACACTCTTTAATACAAAACATGTATGAAGTGACACATTGGGAACATTAACATTTAGACTCCCATGTTTGAGACTTCCATACAAAATCCAACTTGCAACATTAAAATGTCAACATAAATAAAATAAGTACATCTGTGTACATAATCAAAAGTTCACTTGTTTATGCATATGGGAAAACTTGTTCACATTTACCACATTTCACATATATTCAAGCACTTAAATGCATAACCTTTCAAGTTGCCAAGATGAAATTAAAACACATTTTAATTTTAAAATAAACAAATTTCTCCAATTTTTTTCTATCATAATTGTCCTTATTTTTTGCCACCTTCACCTCATTAATTGTTGCACCTACAAACAAATTTGTATTAGACTCACCATTTTTCCCACAAAAATCGAATTAATGCCAAGTAATAAATATCCCTCCAAAATTTGAATAATCCCTCCAAAATATATGAATTCAAATTCAAATGGGATGTAGTAATATATATTGGATGAATATGGTTAAGAATTATTTTGTGGAAATAATTGATAAAGCACATAACTGGTAGAGTTGTAAACCAAATTCAAATTTACGGGAGGCCACATATACAAGAGGTAAATGACTGTTACCTTTTTAATATTCAATGTATTCAAGGAATGTCTGAATATGTGAATAATTTCATAAAATAGACAAAATGTTGAATACGTGAAGAATGTCTACAAATGCAATGAATATTTGAATCACTTACCTTAACATCTTGAGGAATATTTGAATATAAATAAGAGTTTTCTTAGTTATGCAATCAATATTTGAATATCTATGGTTAACTTTATATTGGCTGAATGAATATGTGAATGATGTCATAAAATACACATAATGTTAAATATGAGATGAACATATGCATACACAATACATATGTGATTAACTTACCTTAACAAATGTGGATTATCTAAATATAATTAAGTTTTGTATTTGTTTATGTAGTTAATATCTGAATATCCATGGTTGAATTTATATTGCTGACTGAATATGTGAAGGATGTCTGAAATAGACAGAAGGTTAAATACGAGAAGAATGTCTGCATGTGCAATGCATATGTGAATCACTTATCTTAACAAATGTGGAATATATGAAGATAAATAAGTTTTGTCTTTATTTATGTAGTTAATGAGTATCAACTCTCAACTTTATATTGACTGGATGCAAAAGTGACCAGTTTGAAAAAATAGATAGAATGTTAAATACGTGAAGAATTTCATTTATTTCAAAGATGTTTTGTTTATTCCTATGTTTTCCACGAAGTCTTCTAATACAATGTAGTGATTGTCCAAACAACGGGGTTTTTCACCCATGTGTCTTATAGTTTCAAAATACAATGTTTTTATTAACAATACAATGGTGTTATTTAGTAACGAGGTTTCATTCGACTTGTTGTTTTTCCAACCAAGCACACGAGAACTATTGTTTTTCACTATATATTCCTCTATGTCGGTGCATTTTTATCATTTATTGGAAATACGGTGTTGTTTGTGTATTTAATATTTGACTATCGATTTGTTAACTTTATATTGATCGTGAATATATACTCGAATGTTCTAACATACATTGGTCCTTGGATATATGGCTATAACTATTTTATTATCTACTACACATTCAAAACTTTAATGTGCCTTTGAAATTACACAATATACATTGAATATGTTGTTAGTTCATTGCATGTTATTATTCCATTTCTATTAATGAATAAATAATTATATTTATAGGGAGGCCACATATTCAGGTGATAAATGACAATGATCTTTTTACTTCCCCATTCACCACAAGTATTGTTATTATTGACCATAGACTAGTTGTTTTTGAGAAATGGGTTTCGTTCTAACCTGTTTATTTTTCAACCCTGTGCATTGAACTATTGTTTTTCAGTGTATATTTATTTATTTCAGGGTATTGTTTATTCCCCCATTTTCCATGAACTCTTCTAACACAAACTTATATATTGTCTAAAAAATAGGGTTTTTTCACCCATGCATCTTATAGTTTCAAAATACAAAGTGTGTTATTGATTATACACTTTGCTCTTCTTGAATATATATTGAATATACAAGAATTAATTAATATATATTGAATATACGGTGATAATTTTGTTATTTTAAACAATGCATTAAATGACAAAATTACAGGATATAGTCGATGTATATTCAATAATTTTAGAGTATGTGTATTCAATGTTCATATCGCCATAAATTCTCTCAATTTAAAGTAATTACCACTAAAATTCAAACCATATATTCAATGCATATTTAGTAATTTCAGGGTATATGCAATATGTGAATATAGTATGAGTTTTTGGTGATTGATTTAACAAAAATATGTTTAAATGAAACCCTAAGTGCAATGAAGAGTTAGAATACTTAGTTGATTTCATAATTAATCTTGGACTGTGTGAAGATGGAGAACTGGTAAAAATGGAACACGGAGGTCATAACCAAGCCCAAAAAAATTTAAAAGTGTAGAGGAAGGTTGGACCAGGTGCACTAGGCAGAATATTATAGGCACCTGGGCACTAGGATCCCTATCTGGGCGCCAGAGTCTGCACAGATTCTTAGAAAATGAATTTTACAGGGTCACTAAGTTGTCACAATCCTTCTTGTATGTATCACTAGAATGTCACATAGTGATCACCGATGTCACTGATAACCTACAATAAAGATATGACCTCGAAACCCCAAAACACATCAAATCCTAAAATAAAATAATGTAAAATGGGGTTGGACTATCCTCAGTGTCAACAAAGTGATCTTACAATCGAGTGTTGCACTACATCTTATACCCAATGTAGTTCTATGTGTGTGTGTGTTTGCCCTAAGTGGCTCTTGTGTGTGTGTCACACTTGATAGCGAGAAAAGTAGCTAGATGTAAAAATGTAAATAGATGTGTGCATGGAAAAATGAACTTCCCCTCCTATATGTATGTAGAATAACCAACCCTTGTCCCTTGAGTGAAGCTAGATGGATGCTTTGATGCTCTTTAGATGCCTTTGGATGCAACCTTAGGTGGTGATAGTAGATGCTTAGAGCTTGGTCCTTTAATTTGATCCCATAACATTGTATTTATATGATTCCCTTTCTTTAATTTCATAATTGATCACTAAAGGCCAACCCCTAAGAGATAAGGATGCCCAATAGCTAGAAAGGACCCAAAAGGAGAGTGAGCAAGATACAAAGAGGTCTAGGGCACCCAAAGGGACAAGGGCACACTAGGCGTTGGACGTCTGGCATGGCTGGCATTGGTGTCTAGAGCCAAAAGGTGAAGTATCAAAGGTCATACTTGGGTAGTAGGGTGTGTTAGGCCAAGAAGGAGACAAAAGGAACCTAAGAAGCCAAATATAGTGATCAATTAGTACTTTTCTCCCTTATGAAACATATGAATGCAATGCATGTGATTAGGACCTAGAAATGTACCCAAGTGCATGATTTAGTGTCTACATTTTCCCCCACTTTATGTTGTTGAGAGAAATCTTGGTAACATAAAGTAGATAGAGATGTGTACCTAATAACCATGTAGATCGATGATGAAGAGTGTGCCGAGAGACAAGAAAAAGTGGAGGATATAAAAAGTGAAGCGTGGAAGCTAGAGAAGAGGAAGTAAAAAGTGATGATGACCCTAGGGGTGAAAGTGTATGTGTAGATGTCACATGTTTGTACCTTGTTGTTGATGTCATGCTTTGAAGTGTGATTGATGTGACTACTGCTTCCCATAAGGACAAACTACAAAAGAGAAGAACGAATAAGTAGTCAAATATGTGTATATAGAAAAGTTTTGATCCAAATGTATGAAATGCATGTAAAAAGTGTGAAAAATGTTGAAAAATAGAAAAAGGAACATGTGCACCTGATCCATGATGAGTGAAAGAGATAGAAAGGATCCTAAAGATGTTGTAGAAGAATGATTTTTTGGTGATCTCACGCCAAGTGCAAATTTTTGGGGCGATCTCATGCCACGATAAAGTAAGTGTAGGGAGAAAGGTCTAGTGTCATTCTCCATCCTTTGACTGCTTCCCAAAAATTTATACACCACTGCAGATGGTGTGATCTTGTCTTATCAAGTTTGATCCATTTCGATCCAATCCAAAAAAAAGAAATAAATTATAAACATGATTGTGGAGGACTACCTATACTTGTACCAACTACTCTGTGCTACGTGAACTAATAACCATGTTGATCTGAGAAAAATATGTATCTCCCCCTGGTCATAGGCACCCAAGAAGGGAAAAAAGCACCTAGGTGCCCAAGTTTTGTATCTGGGCACTAGTGTTTGTGTTGGAATAAGGACCCAAGTCTATTTTGAGCCATGTCTGAGACTATAGACTATGTTGAACTATGTTGAATTGTGATTGTAGACTGTTGAATGGGGTGAATGATTCACCCAATAGATGCCCCCTCATTTGGGGTGCATGTGATGTCACTAGGAGGATGCGACCCAAAAGAGGACCCCATGTTGAATTGATAATGTATGTAGGAGGGAATGTGCTTGGTAGAAACCAAGGCACATGTAAAACAATGGCTAGAAAACAAGTGTTAGTGCAAACAATATAAGCACATGTATATAGAAAACAGAGTGTAAGCTAGCAAGAAAGAAGACAATGAAGACCACAAAAAGTGGGTTGCAAACATGGGACATCACTCATAATGTCGCAAGACAATCAAGGACAAAGTGGCCAAAAGCATACAAGTAGTGATCAAGACAAGACATAGGGAAAATCCCAAACAATGGCATATAAAAGCAAACAATGACAAGTAATAGTAAGCAAATCATCAAACAACCATGGTGGAAAATAGTTCCTAAGAAAAAATGTTTACACATGAAGCACCCATTAGCATGTTAGAAAGATATAAAGTATGTCAAAGTGTGTATGATCCGATATAGTAGTGTGTTAGTAAAATAGGAAGTAGTATAAATGAAATGATAACACCTGTAATGTGTGTAAAATGTGGATGCCCCAAGAGCCTATTGTGGGACTGGTAAGAGGTATAATGCCAAACATCCATGTTGTGTAATCAATCTATGTAAAGTATGTGATCACAACTAGAAGGAAAGTGAATGTGCATGTGTATATAGAAAATATAATGACATACAATGTATCTGTCTAACATAGTAAACAAAGTGTAACATGTGAGTATAAATAAGTAAGAACAATGTGCAACAAGATATGCAATATGTTGTGAATGAGTGTGATGGAATGGTATGAAATGTGAGTGTGATAGGATCCATGTGCCCCTCAAGTGTGTATGTATGCATGAGTGAGATGAGGTTCATTTATAAATGACCCCTCAATAGTCAAGAATGAACCATAAAACAAGAGTGTGTCATCGGAAATGGTTTGAATGTGTGCTAGAAAGATATCGATCAATAAAGCATGGAGCATAGATTGTAGAATGTGTAATGTGATGTGAGTGATGATGATTAGAATTTAGAATGAGACCCTAAAAAACATTGATTGTATGAACATGGAACTAGAGTGCATCATAGGGATGAGCACTGAAATGTAAAATGATGTGAAAGATGCATGATTATTTATGAACGTGATAGATATGAATAGAGTGAAGATATGAGAAATGAATGTGAATATGTAGAAATATGTGAAGATGTTTGAAGTTGAATGTCATATTGTAGAGGTTCATGTATCGAGTATGAACCAAAAAGTCAAGTGTGAACCAGAGCACAAGAGTGTGTCATCGGGTAATGATGATACAAGTAGTGTATCAAGTTGTAAGTGTATGTGATGATGAATGAGAGAAGATGTGTGATGTGCTAAAATGATGTAGGTTGAAGTGTGTAGTTTTTGTAGATGTGAAGAAATATGTATGATGTGTGAATATGTCATAGATGAAGTAGAGTTCAGTATTTATAAATTCCCTCAATAGCCAAGTGTGAACCGTAGCACAAGAGTGCAAATATAGGGTAATGACTCCCAAGTAGTGTATCAGAATGATGAAAAGAAAGATATATCGATAAAAGTGCTTTTGGAAAGGGTCCTCCACCCAATGTATGAGGAGATGAAGACATGTGAACATGCTCTAAAGGTGGTGATGGAGATTGATGATCATTCATAAAAGTGATGGAATTCAAGGTGGTCCTCCACCCAATGTATATGAAGGAGATGAACATGTGACATGCATATAGGTCGAAAGAAGGAGATATGATGTGTACATGTGATGGAGACCTAGAGGTGAAACACTATGAATGGAAACCTATGAAGGTGATGTGCATCTAGAATGAAGGAGACCTATGAGGTGATGAACACCTAGATGAAGGAGGCCTATGAGGTGATGTGCACCTAGATGGAGGAGGCCTATGAGGTGATGTGCACCTAGATGAAGGAACCGTCTGAGTAGTGGACCTAGACTGATGAGATGGACTAGCGACCTATGAGAATGAGTGTGTCATGCATGAGTAGGAGAGATAAGAGTAGATTGTGCTTTATATTTCAGAGGTCCAGGGGACCTAGATGCTCTAGTGAGTGCAAGGGCCACCTCGAGAGGAGGTAGAGGCCATGGTGTGCATGGAGGGACACCTCGAATAGTGACAACTTGGTTGTTATGGATGAATTTAAGAGACAAGTGAGGCATGGAAATGATTTCTTGAGCGGCCATGAGCCATGGAAGACCTAAGAGCATGTCACAATGTTTGATGCTAGGTGCCATAAGGAAAGGCACAAGCATGGTGAGAGGACCAACCATGATGGAAGCTTGACATAACCATAAGATCCAACACTGGATATGAGATATGTGAGAGTGGATAATTGATGGCCACAAGAAGTGCAATAGAGCATGCACTTATGTTGAGTGATGGATCAACAACAATGTTATTAATAGAAGTAGATCCAATAGAAGCAGGAATGTGCAAACGATCAGAGGAAAATGTAGCATGATAATCATGAGTGGAAAATGTAATGAGAGGAGGAGATGAATCAACGTGAGAAACTAGGAAATCGAGAGGTCTTGATGAAGGAGGAGGGACCACATGGTATGCATGATTAGCCAAAGATTCGGCAGCTTGCTTCTCATGATTTGGAAGTGGATTATTGAATATTTTTAGCTTTTTATTTTCATTGATTGGAGGAGAAGTCGATGGCTCAAGAAAGCTCAATTTGATTATTGTCGATAAGATCTTGAATAATATGTCACAATTTGAAACAACGATCAGTGGAATGTCCAACACATTGGTGATAGTCACATCTGGAATTTTCATTATAGTTGCGGCCCTTAGGGTGAGATGGATCCAAAGTAAGTGGAGGAGGAAGCATAATAAGATTTCTCTCAATGAGTTGTGGCAATAGAATATGTGGAGCACATGTTAGCTTAGTGAATGTATGCTTAGGTGGTTTCCATTGAAGCTTCTTAGGAGTAGATACAACATTAACAATGAATTTTGCTTCATTTTCCTTAGTAGATGGTTTGAAAGGATCTTTTCTTGGAAACTTGTTAGAAGATGAAGTAGCCTGATCTTGATATTTGAGTTTTCCCATAGTAAGAAGCTTTTTATTTCATGTAGCTTAAGAGTGTGGAAAAGATGATCAAATGAAGGAGAGGTCTCAAAGATGATGCTCTCCTGTAGTGGAGATAAGAGACTCTAAAAAATAGATCTTGTAATTCTGAGTCAACAAGCACATTAGTCATCCTAGCTAGGTTGTTCTTGTAATGTAAGACATAATCTGCTAGGTGCTCATTAGATCATTTCTTGAGTTGTGCTAGTTGAGCATATGATATTTTTGAGCCAATGTTGATTGAGAAGTGGGCAAGAAAATCATCAACTAAATGCATAAAATATGTTACCAAATGAATAGGTAGATCATAGAACCAACACATAACATAGTCTTGGAGACTACAAGGAGAAAAGATCTTTGCTAATAGAGTGTGATCATCCACATAATCTAGACAAATCCACATGAAATGCTCAAGATGCTCTTGAGGATCACCATGACCATTGAAAGTTGGGAGCTTAGGAACTACAAAGTTTGGAGGGAGTGCATATGTGGAAATGGCAGTGTGAAAAAGGAGTATGAAGAAGAATAGTGGAATCAAGAGATGGAGGGGCATGAGAAGTAGCTTGTTGAAGTTGGCGATTTGAACTTGAAGATCTTGATAAAGAGAATCTAGATCTTGAGTGCCAGAAGAGGAAACTTGTCATGTATGCGAAGTGAGAGGTGGAGTGAAATGATTGTATGAGTAGGAATGGAATGGTAAACAATGAATGGGTGGAATGGTAGAAGGAGGAGGTTGAGAGGAGGTAAATGGAGGTAGTAGTAGTAATAGTAGTTCCATTAAGCTCAACAAAATTGGTGGCTTCCTTGTGAGCAATGAATAAAAGTCATATCTAGATCCTACGGATGCTCAACAATATGGTCTTTAAGATCACAAAGATGGGCTTCAGTAAAGGGACCATAAGAGTTATCCATGATAAATTACAAGGTTGGGTCCGAAAGAATGGGTTCACCAAATGATTTAACAAAAATATTCTTTTTTAAAACCTAGATAGGCTATTTTAGAGTCATAATGATAAATAAAGTAGTAAAGTACATGAAGTGACATAAGCAATAAACAAAATGAATGAAACCCTAAGTGCAATGAAGAGTTAGAATACTTAGCTGATTTCACAATTAATCCTAGACTATGTGAAGATGGAAATGGGTAAAAATAGAACACAAAGGAGGTATGACAAACCCAAAAAATGCAAAATGTAGAGGAAGGTGGACAGGGTGCCTAGGCTAATACTATGGCACCTGGCACTAGGATCCATGTTTGGGTGCCAAAGTTTGTCACGCAGATGCTCGGAAAATGAATTTTGCAGGGTCGTTAGTTTTCACAATCCTTTTTATCATGTCATATAATGTCACCACAATGATCATTCGATGTCACCGATAACTTGCAAAAAAAGATATATCACCTATAAAACCCCAAACACATCAAATCCTAAAAATAAAATAATGCAAAATTGGGGTTAGATTATCCTCGATTGGTCAAAAAGTGATCTTACGTGTTCGAGCTTTCTACATTCGTAGACCCATGTAGTTCTATGTGTGTGTGTGTCAAAATTGTTCCCTAGGTGGCTCTTGTGCGTGTCACACTTGATAACGAGAAAATAGATAGATGTAAAAATGTAAATAGATGTGTGCATGGAAAAATGAACTTCCCCTCCTATGTGTGTATGCAGAAATAACCAGCCCCTTGTCCCTTGAGTGAAGCTAGATGGATGTTTGATGCTCTTTAGATGTTTTGGATGCAACCTTAGGTGGTGATAGTAGATGCTTAGAGCTTGGTCCTTTAATTTTATCCCATAACATTGTATTTATATGATTCCCTTGCTTGAATTTCGTAATTGATCACTAAAAGGCCAACCCCTAAGAGATAAGGATGCCCAATAGCTAGAAAGGACCCAAAAGGAGTGAATAAGATACAAAGAGGTCTAGAGTATCTAGAGGGGATGAGGACACTAGGCGCGGCATTTTGGTGTCCAGAGCTAGAAAAAGGTGAAGTATCAAAGTCAAACTGGGCAGTAGGGTGTGTTAGGCTAAGAAGGAGAACAAAAAGGAACCTAAGAATCCAAATATAGTGATCAATTAGTAATTTTATCCCTTAGAAACATATGAATGCAATGCATTTACATTATGTAGTGAATGCGGTATGATTTTGTGGTGAAATGAACACTCAACACCCAATTTTTCATAGTGAACCAAAAATAATTTTTCATGTGCCAAAAATTCTTGTACCCACATGGCAAGTACAAAAATAGTATCTATTCCTAAAATATCCTCATTTAATTCACTTCACATCATCCTATATCACTCTACCAACCAATGTTGGATGCATTTCCCTACGTGCCACTTCCAAAACCATTGTTGTGATTAATTAATTGGCTTTGCATTTGGAAGTGATGCGGTGAGGAGAGGAAGTTGTACATTCCCACCCCTTCCAATCCTACGACATAGCCAAACACCTTTTCTACTCTCAGAATCGAGCCGAAGACGAGGTGAGCCCATTTCCATAGTTTTTAGATATGTTCTCTCTAGGTATCATCTAATGAGCACATTTGTAGAGCAATACCGGTTTACAATTCTATATTCATTATATATTTAGTTTTTTCTCATTGTGCATATTATTGTTTAATAAAGCATTGTCGAGTTTACAAAAATATATTCATTCATTATTGATTTGTTTATGTGCATGTTATTGTTTAATATTTCGTCCGCACAAACAATGTCGATTCATCACATTTTGACATTTTTTACACATTTCTACGCGAGGTTATTTATTGTACTATATCATAAATAATTGCGGGGACACCATGGTATTCAAGAGGATGCTTGAAGGAGGAAGTCACAAATGGACCCTAAAAAGGGGAGTTAAAATTGATTATATACTTGACTCAGAGGAAGAGTTAGTTGAAGCTAATCAAAAACAACAATTTTAGACTAGTCCAAATCACAAAAAAGTTAAAACCAACACCATAACTAGAGGTAACTACTAATGTTAGTGGATAGCGCACATAAACATCCAAAAAGTTTTTTTCAAAATTGAGTGGACGACTAAATATGTTGGAGAAACAAAATATGTTGAAGAGAATGGGTATTCAATTAGAGGTGCTGTAGAAAAGTGGGGTGTCTCAGTGGGTTCATTATTTAACTGGATGAATGGTATCATAACTACGAAATGTAAAGGACTCCCAACTATTTTAACATATCAAGAAGAGTCTGAAATTGTACAGTATTGTAAACATGTGGTTGATATGAGTCATGGTCTACAAATTAACTCATTAAAAGATCATGTGGCACACATATGTGAGACAAGGAATACTCCTTTTTCGATGATATGCTTAGAATGTCTTCGTGGGTAGGGTTTACAAAGATGCAAAAATATTTTTCTATAAGGACCGTAGAAGGCCTTGATTGTGACAAAGTAGTTATGTTTAGGCCTGACATAGTTGCTGGTTTTTATGATAACTTGAATCAAATGTATTAAACAGACTAATATGGGCCACAAAGGATATGCATCTGCAATGAAACTAGTTGGAATTTTGGGATGAGGGTGATTGTAAAGATAAGAATTATATGAGGGTGATCTTCTCATTTTTATGGCCATGACAACCACATGGCATACGAGACAATCCAAGAGGCAAGAGCACTAGGCATTAATCTAATCATTTTTCCTGAACACACCAACCACCATCTAAAACCTTTAGATGTTAGCATGTTTTCTCCATTTAAAACCTACTTCAAGGATGAAATATCCAAATGGATGGTCAAACATCACAAATTAGATGTGAGAAGATCTGAATTGACAACTCTTAACAACAAGTATTTTAAGAGAGCATTAACTCCATCAAATATAAAATTTGGTTTTATGAGGACTGGAATATGGCCTCTGAACAAAGATGCTCTGTTAATGAAACACACCCTAGTAATGTATTCAAGGTTGAGCTAACATAGGATGAAACAATTGTGGAGAGCATTATGGAGATGGTTGGTTATAACAGAGATGAAATTGAACAATTTATTAGAGATAATGGAGAATCAATCCAACAGAATGTTGATCAAATCCAACAAAAAAAGATGCAGACAACCAACAACAAGTTGATATAATTCAAAATTCATAGGTGGAGGTGAAATATTTACATCAGCAAGATAGATCAACATTTTAAATCCAGATTGAGCAAGGATATCAAGTTGGAATTCATGGTTGAATTTTAATTAAGAACACCAACTCATGTGAGTCAGACACAAGAACCCATCACAACTCAATGTAGGATGAGTATGCTAACACTAGTTAGCCAGGTTGCTACTAACTTGGGTATTTTAATAGACCTCTCCAATGATGAGGTTACTCTTTCCATGCCATTCCCTCCACCTAGCATGTCAAGTTGAGTAGGCCACTATTATACAAATTATAATGCATGCGAAAATGAAAATGATAGTTAGTTGGATGCTACAGATTTGGGGTGTTCAGAAACATTTGTACAAGACACAACAAAACAACCATGCAATGCAGAAGCAAGAAACTAGGTTAGTGGTTCACTTCATAACTTTCTTAAGCTTCCAATTGAAAGGATTAAGGAGAGATCAGAATGTGAAAATAAGGGGACTCTAAGGTTGAGTAAACAATCATAAATTCTCACTTTTACCAACTACTTGAAATTTTTTATGAACTCAAAGAGTGAAGGAATGAATTAGATGAGTTGAAAACAAGAAATAATTAGCAACTTGAGGAGAGAAAGGCAAACAAATTCATTGTACAAGAAAATTAGGAAGCAAAAAAACTCGAATGACAACTTAAAAGGTAGAGGAGAGAACATGTGTTGGCTATTGTGTTTTTGTGCTTTCAAATCAATTTATGGAAAAGGGTGTTATGGCATTGTATGATTCTCCATGAGGTGTTAGTTAAATGTCAAAAATGAAGGTTGTCTGGTAGTGTCAAGTTTAGTGATGTTGCATGTAGTCCTCGAGCTTGGTTTGCTCGGTGGAGTCACCGTTTGGGATCTCTTGAGTTGGTTGGATGTTTTCATGAGGTCATTAATGGTCCATTTGGTTTGTTTCGGATGTCCGTGGGTCTCGCATCAGGTCAACAAGGTCAAGTCATGATTTGTCATGGTTGAGTTAGGTCATTCTAAGCTTGTTTCTAGCCATGAGCTAGAAGAATGAGGTAGAGTTATGAGATTTGGAAAAAATCAATATTTTTGGAGCATGTGAGAAGCATGGTGGAAGTTTACTTGAAGTGTATGGTGAGTTTCAAGTCATTTTGTAGAATTTTGGTGATGTTTAAGGGTCCCCTGAGGAAGCAAGTTAAGTGAGAAACATGTAATTTGGCATAGGTAAGTCATTTGTGGATAGAGATTTTGAAATATTTGAGCTAGGTGGTGAATTTGGATAGGTAGATTATGTTTCGATGATACTTCATGAAAATTTTAGGTCATTCGACATGGTAATTTGAAGATATGTAAGTTTTAGCAATATTGGGTAAGTGAAAGTGCGATTTTGAAGTAAATATAGACCTTCTAATGCTCGTTGTGAATTTTATGATTTTCATGGGGACTTGAGATATTTTTCATATATTATAAGTTCAATTATGAATATTTCACAAAAAAAATGAGGTGGTTTTATTCTCACATTTTAATGAACAATCGTTAAGAAGGTATAATGGTTTGAAACCCTAAGCTAAACCCTAGTAGGAGTAAATTTTAGAGAAAAGTGAGTATATTGAGATTTTTTTGATTTCTAATATAAAATTGATTAGTTAATGATGTATAGGACTCTTCCATATTTCAATAAAGGTATGTTAGTGTATGTGGTGATATGTGGGCCCCACGTAAAATGACATGTTTTTGAAGAGATCCAGTTTAAGGAAAAGATATCCAAAGAAGGTAATGACTAAAATGGTATTTACGCTATCCCTGAAGGTTTTATAGATGTTAATTAAGGTTTTAGGTCATGGTGAAGGTGAAAAAGTGCAAAGTGTTCCCTATTTGTGAGGACTAGTTTTTGGGGAAATTTGGAGCAACTTGTACTAAAATTGAGATTTCAGGAGCTACATAATGAGTTAGGATCTGATTAAAGTTGTGTTGTGAATCTAGTGCAAATATATTTCCAACCGTATATATATTTTTTTTTTTGATATGGTATGCAAAAGTTATGAGCTGATCTTTGAGGGTTAAGATTGAAGGATGTTTATTCTTACAGGGTGACAAATGGCTACATGAGGTAATGCGACGTTGTTGAGTTGTTCATGAAAGGTGGATGTTTATGAGTTATTAGGAATAATTTATAATGGTGTTACATGATTTTATTTAGCTTGAAATTGGTTTTTAGTGATGGAGTGTGTTGAGCTCATAGTCGTTCTTAAGTCCAAGAAGGCATAAAAAGTAGTCTGCAAAGATGAGAATTGTTGAAGGACTTCCACATTGAGTTGGAAGGATTTCCATTATGTTATGGAAAGGTAATTTATATATATTTCCATGGGTGTATGAATTTTTTAATTGTGATTTGATTTTATGGCTCTTTCAGGTAGATTTGTGAATAAGAAGGTAGTTCTTATTTCAGACAAGTTTGCTTAGGCTGAAAGAGTGAGTTGTTTCAGGAATAAGATGAATGATTTGATGTTTGATATAACCTAGAGAGTGAATAGGGATTAATTTTGTTCCTATTGAAGGAATTTTAACGTCTTGAATACATCATAAAGGGTGAAAAACATCTGAGTTAGAAAAACTATTTTTGGATAGCTTGTTTTAGTAAAGGGTAACGTTGATGTGGTTTGAACATATGATTGTTTAATGATCTATAAATTTCATAGAAGTTATGTATGGGTACAAGTGTTTCCATAGGGTGGCTGTATGCCATATTTTAGTTCAACTTGAGGGGTCTTTAGGCCCAAAGGTAAAGACAAGGTGTTGGAAACAACTATTTTGAGAAGGATATGAGCTAGTGGGCCCATTTAATGAAATATTTGATTTGTTAGAGTAAATATGTGACCATGTATGATGATTATATGTTATATTACTAATGTGTTATGAATTAGGAAGCTTGAATGAGTATATTTTTTTGTATGAATGGATTTTTCTCATTCTAGTGATAGATATTTGAGGCATTTTTGTGCATGATGAGTGGTTTTTGGCATGGATGACCTATATGGGTAATTTGTGACCATTGTAATGATTGTAATGGAATATTTTCAAGTTTAATGGGTGGAATTAGTCATAAAGGACTGACCTCTCTTGGGTTATAAGGAAGATAAGGCTATAAAAGTGAAGTTTGAGCTCATTTTGTGAGCTAGTCTTGCATGGGTGAAAAGTGTGACCTAGAGGAGAGTGTTTTGTAGGTATGAAGGCATGATTTGAAGGCTGATCAAATGTGTTTCAGGTTGAGGAAGGTTTGACAACATGAGATCAAGTGTTTAGAGGAAAGACAAGTTGAGAAGGAAGAAGATAGAGCAAGTTTGAAGACCTAGGGTTTAAGCAAGGGTTTACGAGTTGAATTTATGATGTCCATCAGTTGTGGTAGAAAATAAATTAGATATCATCATCATTAGGTTTCGAGTTGGTTCTTGGTCATCTTTGGGGGTTGAAGCCTCCTTGTGGAGTTGGTGCTTCACAAAAATAGGGGTTGGTGCTCCTTGTAAGGTTGGTGATCTACTAAACTAGGGGTTGGTGCTCCTTATAAAGTTTGTGCTTCACTAAATATATATTTTTAATGTAATTGTAATGAAGTGTTACACCAAAACCTCGAGGTGTTAGTGAAATCTACACACGAGGATCATAACATCCCACCATGCTTCTGTAACCCAAACTCGAGCTATATTTATGCCTATTTAGTGGGACCACTCCCTACCCTATACGAGCCTTGAGCGAGCACCTTTACAATGTCGGCATAACCACCCGCTTTCGAGACTCGAACTTGGGCAGTTTCTCGATACCAAATGCAATGAACAATTATACCTAAACCTCGAGGCATTAGTGAAATCTGCACATGAGGATCATAACAGTAATATAAGAAACATTTAGTGATTTTTATTCTCCATAAGGGTTTCCCACTTAAATATGGTGTTCATGTGTCTTCTTCTTTGTTTCATGTTGTTTTGAATGCTTAATACACATATAATTCATATATATGGTTATGGATGGTAAATGGATGAATGAATCAATGAATGTATGTGATGGTAAATAAATTAAAATATTTGTGGGACTGATTCACCCCCGCTCTCAGTCTATTGTGCTTCCAAAAATTGGTATAAGAGCATGTCCTTGTGAAGAAAGTCTAATAACATGGAGGAGATCCTAGAAGTAAAAAATGGCTAAGAAGATCAAGAAAGAGAATCATTAGTTGAGAGCCATGGCCAAGAAGGATGAAGAAACCATCAAAAGTCTCAAGAGTCAGTTAGAGAAGACTATTTCAGATCTGATATCAAAGGAATGGGTATTTGATAGGTTGAAAAAAAAGACATGTGATGTGTGTTTGCATGGTCAAGATGATCTCAAATATATGGTGATGGATCTACAAGAATATTTAGCATTCCATGAAATTGAGAACATCAGATTGAAGTATAAAATCAAAGATATGACAACTATTCTTAAGGCTAGTGAAGAAGAATGTGAAAAGCTTAAGGAAGAGGTACAAATCCTAAGGGTCAAAGGAGATGAAGATCCTAATCTATCATATCAAGGAGTTAGTTCTAGTTCCAAAGGAAGTGGAGATGATAGTGTTTGTAGCAAGAAATTTTGTTCAATTCCTAATTCAATTAGACAGGTCAAATGCAATGAGGTATGTAAAATTTCATGGTTATTGTTATGCTTGCAATGGTTTTGGTCATAGAGAAAGGGATTATAGGAAGTTTTTCAGTTGTGTGTACCCTTGGAGACATGATAAGACAACAAGAGAGATAATTCAAGGGAGATCCAAGAGGTTGTTTGTCATAGATGTCATCACAAGGGTCATATTGCAAGGTTTTTCTCTCATGAATCATCTAGGAAAGTAAAGAAGATTGATTTTCCCAAAGTAAAGGTCGTGTAGATGCTAAAATCAGTCAACGGAGACTCAGTTTTAGCCAAGTTAAATGATCAAAAGGCATACAAAGAGAGTTTAAGCCCAAATAAGGATGACATGAGGCCTATTCATGCTGATGAGGTCAAGAAGATAGAGTCAAGGTTTTAAGTGAAGAAGTCCCTATGCTAGAGAAGTTGAGAAGACTAGGAATATGGGACACCAAAAAAATTGTAAGGTATGGAAAGTGATTCTTCCCATGTATTTTTGAGTCATTTTTGTTCATAGGTGTTCGGGTTTATGAGTCAAACTTGTAATGTTGTCACTCAATGTATGTATTTAGTTTTTCTTTGTTTGAGGTCTGTCAAGTAGTCATTTAAAGGATGTTAAGGTTTGTTGTGACCTTGTTCAAGGATTGAAATGTCGTGTTAATACACATCATGTTTGTATCTTTGTATGATCCGAGTGGATATTCAAGTTTTTTCCCTCATCTTGATGATGTGAAGTGATTGAAATCTTATAAGTGTGCCTTGTTGTATTTCTAAGTTGTCAATGTTGTATGTAGGTTCTTAGTCTTGGTCATCAAGATGTTTGATGTAGTGTTGTATCTTTGAAGAGGCTTAAAGTTTGTGTCTTAAGGTTCATTTCCACGTACATTCATGGAGTCTATGTTATGAAGTCAAGATAATCAATATTGTAAATAAGGTCTAATGCAAAGTTCAAGTAGGCTTGTATGATGTTCCTCTATTTTAAGTATGCAATTAGAAATATTCATGGTTCTATCACGAAAGATAAGTTTGTGCATCAATGTCTAGGATGAAGTATATCTTTGTATTTTTGTCGTCAATCGATGTTATGAAGTTTGTGTCTTTGTTAAATTAGTCTTATGAGTGTATCAAGTTATGAATGTTGTGTAAAGGATGACTAAGAAATATCATGATCTCAAAGTGTTAATTCCATGAAACATGAGTATGTTAGATAGTCTTAAGAACTTTTTTTTGAGGTCATCCAAGGTTCTCAAGGTCCGAATGAAAGATAGATTATATGAAGAGATTTGTATCCGGTCAACTACATGTATGATGGTTGAAAGAAGTGTCTCTAAGAAGTGTTAAGTAAGTTTACTCAGTTGGAGACATGAATATTGTGTCTCAAAGTTCAAAGTGTTAAGAGAAAGGAATTAGATGTGTAAGGATGTGTTATATTGTAAATGCTAACCTACAGGTGGATGAGTCTTCATGAAAATAGAATGTGAAGATTGAAACCTCAACAGAGGTCTCTAGGGTCTATATAATGATGAATATTTCCATGGTGAAGCTTCAAGAAATGGAAATTATTAGTTTATATCAAAGAAAAGAGATGAAAAAGGTTGTATAAGTTATGAGTGAGCTCATGAGGTGTAAAGCAAGGTTTTAAGCTTGATAATTGTTGGCATAATATTCTCACCGGGTTAGAATGTTAAGATACAAAGTAAGCTTAAGAATGAATTCATGGAGTTCAAGAAGATCTATAGAGATCCAATGAAGGAAAGGTACATACCAATAATTGTTCAAGTGAATCGAGATATGTCTCTTATTTCAAAAGTAGTTTTTTCATGCTAAGGTGAGTTTGATAACAAATCATTTTGTGTTCATGGTCAAATTTGTGCAAGGTCAAGGTATATATCATTCTCGAGGAAGAAAAATCTGATCATAAGGGAAACATACAAGAGATTTTAGTATACATTCATTAAGATGGTGTTATAAGATTAATTGATGATAATGAAAGATGATATGTATGGTTTCTCGGATCATCTTAATAGGGTATAAGTAACTTCAAAGATTACCTCGTTTAAATTTTTCCATGTGTATGAGGAAGATCAATGATTTATATTGCTACTTGTAGAACTATAGAAATTTGTTCAAGGTTCTCGATATTGGTATAGGTAATAATGAATATAAAATGGTAAAATGATAAGCTACAAACTTAAGTAATCGATATACCGGGAAGATTGTATGATATTGGTGCTTAAAGGATTCTTAAGAGGACAATGCAAGGTTAAATCAAGACAAGGAAATACGGTCATAATGTGTCAAGATTCTCAAGGTGGTTATATACAAGTAGGTCAAGCATAAGTTTCTCAAATATCTAGTAGTGGTTAATGTCTTGTGTTCATCATTCAATTTCATATATGTGTACTTGCGTATCTTGGTAAAATAGCAGATCAAAGACACAAAATACTCAATTAATTTCATATGGAGCATGTTACAAATATATAGTTGCTTTCCTATAACCACTCTCCCGAATATAGGTGAGTTGTTCTAAAAACTCACATCCCTATAATCACTCCTCAATCTCCTACGTAAGTTGTATTAACAACTTACAATATTAATCCAATAATTAATGGAGCACTAACAATAATATTTCCTAACATTCCCCCTCTTAGTGTGAACATGGGGAAAACCTATCTTTGTACTTGCACCTACTTTCATGATTAGGTGATTTTCATAGGAAAATCACAAACCCGATGGATGGTTTTACATCGGTTGACCAAAAACCGATATTGGTGGTTTTCAAGTGGTTTACCACAAACCACATCATGATGTACCAAGTACTATTTTTAGCCCTCATCAATATCACACTGCAGGGAATAACATAGGAAACACATCTCACCAAACTAAACAATAGAACTCATACTTGGAAAGATTTCACATTTCTACCTCTAAGAATCGTAATGTTCTTAGTTGCAGCCACTGTTGTCGATCGTTGCCACTCGATCTCGAACAACATAGGACACCTCCACTGCCACTGGAAGCTGCCCTTGACTTTAGCTATTTTGGCGTAGAATGGGAATGGAACATTGGTTATTATTCCCCCCCATAATGTGAAATTCCAAATAGGAAGACAAAAAAGGAAAATTATATCGTGTTGCATCCTACTAGCCGATCTTGTTGTCTCTGGATCTTGTTGCACATGATCACCATTTCCAATGAACGTATTCACTGACCGATCATCTTCCAACAAAGTATGGTAGTCAGAGGATCACCGCATTAGAGGATCACTGCAGTTCTCTGCCATCCTATACAATTGTTTTCTAGTATACACAATACACATAATGTAACAGAACATTGCAAAGAAACACACTACAAAACTAATAAACACACACTACACAAATGTCACCATAATCAAGTGGTCCCATCGTTTGTGACCGATGAGAGGATCTTGCTTTTCCTCCATCTTCCTATGCCACCATCCTCTAGTATACATGCTGCTAACTCAGCTAGATTTGATCATGGAGCTCATTGTACAATTTATCCTCATAGGATGGACATCACGTACAAGTGAAAATGCATCCAATTATTAAAAAGTGAGGTAATTTTTTATTTTTTTACAATTTTTCTCTCTTGACACTTGATTGCACAATGATGACAGTCCTAAAATCACCTATTTTGACATTTTTGAATGGACCTCAAAACTTAACTCTAAACCTAAACTCTTCCTAAATTTTTATATGTTAGACAAAGATCAGATATAATATAGAACCAAAGAACTAAATGTAATTAAACTTTTAAATTCTAACCAACTATTGACAATGACTTCAATACAATGAATTATGATTTTTTTAAACAATTACAAAGCTTTTAGTTTCCAACTCGACTATAACTGGACTCAAGACAGTCAAGAAAATAAAAAAACACTATAAATAATGAGTATTAAACTAATCGACATTAACAATAAATAAAAACATAGACCTTTTTTAACTGCGATCTTGGAGAGGACAAATGGCAAGTATAGAGGGCACGTTGAAGAAACTGTCATGTAAATCGACCCTGTTCCAATCTAGTATCTTATCTCCTCTAGGACGTCACGTCCCAATCTTCTTTGCACCTGACATTTGCTTTGGAGTGGCTAGAATAGGCACTTCAAGAGGAGCTTGCATTAGAGATATCTTCAGTTTTCTTTGGACGGCTTGAGAATCTATTGACAGCTGCAGGATATGGAATAAGCTCAGATCCGCCGGACCGCCGCACATATGCTCGGTTGTCAATGGTTAGCTGGAATGATGGATAAATATACATAGTATCCAATAGACACTACCTTATGTTAGCACCTCCACAGATCTGCAGTCCAATGAGATTCCTGAGTCGTAAATACATAGACGTTTGGAGCCTGCAAAGGTATTCCAACTTGTAATTCTCTTATTGACAGAGCCCCTCGAGTCTACCTGTAGTTTCCACTAATGAAATGCGAACCTTGGTAGAGTTTGACGCTGTTGAGATACTAATCCGCCAATGTATGGCAGGGAGATGATTTTTTTTTAATTTCTTTGTTCTTCTACAACAGAGATCATGCTTATCCTTTCTGGACAGTAATATTTTGATTCAATCTTCTTCCTTTTGCAATGATAACTCAAAAACAATGACTATACTCTCAGTCAAATACAAATATAATACAAACTATTATATCAGGCGGGTTCTACCATCCCATAGGGCAACTAAAACTCTTTGCTGCCCCTTAGAATAATTTATTCACCCATTTCTCTTGGCTCGATACCAAATCTTGGTAAAATAGCATATCAAACACACAAAATACTCAATAAATTTCATATGGGGCATGTTACAAATATATAGTTGTTTTCCTATAACCACTCTCCCAGAATATAAGTGAGTTGTTCTAACAACTCACATCCCTATAATCATTCCTCAATCTCCTACATAAGTTGTATTAACAAATTACAATATTAATCCAAAGTAATTAATGGAGTACTAACAACAATATTTCTTAGCAGACGTAAAAGTCCAAAATTTCGCATAGTATTTTGATGAGGATCAAGGTATGAGTTCATTCTATGTTTTCTTAAGCAATACTATTTCAGTCATGACTTGTGGAGCATTGTTGGTCAGTGTCAACCATCATGATGAAAATGAAAGGAAGGTTGTTATTGTCATGTCATATGAGTAGGTGAACACTTAGTTTAGTCCGTTAAAATGACTTATTGGTCCTTATATAGTAGAAAGAAGGTCTATAAAGTTTTTTTTATGAATGAAGAAGGATATACATATATAAAATTTTCTTACTCCCGAGGGGAGTTAAGTCCCAAATCATTAGATGTTGGTTATGGTCTCTGAGTTTTAAGTCATGTGGTCATGATATTGAAAGTGTATGCAGATGGAGAATATATAGTGAGCAATATGAAGGTGCGTATGGATATCAAGGTCTTTGAATCATCAAAGGAATCTTCTAGGTCCCCGTAGGTGTCGAAACTGTGAAATGATGCTCACAAATAGGAATGAATGTGATAAATCTTTAAGAGGTCACTTTTATACCAAAAATTGTCATGCTACATGTTAAAGAGAAAAACATGAATCAAGTGGAGTCAAGAAGATCTTAATTGATGAATAAATTCGGTATATTGAAATAATATCTCTCGGTGAGAATTGAGTGTGCATTTGATGTTCAAAAGTGTGTCTTAACCTTTGTATGGCGAAATGGTGTTCGTAATGTTGTGTATAGTCACCGTGAGGGTATCAAAGGTATACAAGACCTACAATGTGGTAAGAAAGGGGCCAAATATCAAATATTCATAGGAATGTTCTAGAATCAAGTGGTTGAGTGAAGGATGTCTATAGTTTTAAGAGCTTAAGGAGCTTTTAATGCTAAAAAAGTGTCTATATTGGTATGTATCTCTCTACTTGTGAATGAAGACATGTAAGACAAGTATATGCAAGGGATCTTAAGGTATTATGGGGAGTTAATAAGATGGATCAATGTTTTGGAAAGATGAAGAGTTAAGTACACTCCCAAGGGAGTTAGACACCACCGTGGAGTAAAAATCTGATCCGAGATGGAACCTTAAAAGTTAAATACGTGCTTAGAAGAATACTTTCCGAGTTGTTACATGGCTACAAAAGTAAAAATTGATGCTAAAGATATGTGGGAAGCCAAATGAGACAAAGGAATAATGATTTGATCCTTGTTCAAGTAAGATAAAATGCATGTATGGAAGAATCACGCATGTTTTCCAAGAAATTATAAGAATTCTAAGTCATATGCTTAAGGAGGTTGAGGTGCATGTAATAAAGGTAGAAAGCATTGAAGAAGTGTTTTAGGGAAGTGTCAAAGTACTTGAGCCTCTCTCATTATATGGAAAAAGGTAAAAGGAAAAAAATGGAGGACATAAGCTTAGGGAGAATTTTTGAGGTTTATTACAGTCCATGGATCTTCATGTGTTCTTTGAAGGAGTCAAAGAAGACCTAGTTCGGTCCTGGGGGGCTTTCAAAATCAAGTAAGTGAGTTTTATGCATTGTTTCCATCATGATTAGTCATGTGTTTTCATTTTCCATGTATTTGTTTCATTTTATCCTTTTTCATAGGTGGTAAAGGGGAGAGAGGAATCAAAAACATGAAAAAGAGGTCATGTAGGTGTTAGTCATGTTGGTTGCCATCAATGTTTCTAAAGATTGTTGTCATCAATGAAAAAGGGTGAGATTGTTGGTTCTTGTGTGTTTTTTTCATTGATATCAACTCCATTGATGGTAAAGGGTGTCATGGTATTAGTATCCATGAGTTGTTAGTCGAATGTCAAACATGAAGGTTGATTGGTAGTGTCAAGTTTAGTGATGTTTTATGTTGTCCTGGAGCTTGGTTTGCTAGGGGAGTCACTATTTGGGATATTTTGAGTTGGTTGGATTTTTTTGTGAGGTCATCCATGGTACATGTGGTTTGTTTCAGATGTCTATGGGTATGTCTAAGGTCGAGAAAGGTCATGTCATAAGATGTCATGGTTGAGTCAGGTCATTCTAAGCTTGTTTCTAGCCATGGAACAAGATGAATGAGGTAGATTTGTGATATTTAGACCAAATCAATCTTGTTGGAGCATGTGAGAAGAATGGTGGAAGTGTACCTAAGGTGTATGGTGATTTTTAGGTCATTTTGTAGAGTTTTGGTTGTTTTTCACACTCCTTGTGAAGTAAGCGGTGAGAAATATGTAGTTTTACCTACGTAAGTCTTTGTGGATGGAGAATTTTAGGAATATTTGAGTTATGTGCTGAATATGGATAGGTAGAGTATGTTTCCATGATACTTCATGAACATTTTAGGTAATTATGACATGGTAATTTGAAGATATGTAGGTTTTGGCAATACCGGTAAGTAACAAAGATGTGATTTTGAAGCAAATATGGACCTTCTGATGCTTGTTGTGAATTGTATGCTTTGCATGGGAACTGAGATATTTTTCATAGATTCTAAGGCCAATTAGGAATATTTCACAAAAAAATTAGGTGGTTTTATTGCCAAATTTTTATGAACGATCATTAAGAAGGTAAAATGATTTGAAACCCTAACTAGGAGTGGCTTTGAGAACATTGAGTATACTTTGAGCATATTTTGATTGCTAATACAAAAGTGATGATTGAATAATGTATAGTACTCTTCCATATTTCCACAAAGCTATGTTAGTGTATGTGGTGATATGTGGGCCTAAATTGAAATGGCTTGTGTCTGAAGAGTTCCGAGTTTAAGGAAATAATATCCTAAGAGGGTAATGAATAAATGAGTTATAAAGAAGAAGGTGTTTTTATTTCATGATAGGTTTTCTTAGGATGAAATAATGAGTTGTTTGAGGCATGAGATGAATGATTTGATGTTTGATATCATCTGGAGATCAAAGAGGGATGAATTTTTTTCCTATTGAGGAAATTTTTAGGTCTTCAATATATCATAAAGGGTGTAAACTAGTTGAGTTTGCAAAACTAGTTTTAGCAAACTTGTTTTGGTAAATGGTAAAGTTGTTGTGGTTTGAACATATGACTAGTTCATGAGCTATAGATTACATATAATTTATTTACAGGTCCTATGTTTTCCATATCGTGGTAACATGCTATATTTGAGCTCATTTTGAGGTGTCTTGAGGCCCAAAGCTAAAGAAAGGGTGCTTTGAAACAATCAAGTTTTGAGAAGGATATGTGCCCGTGGCCCATTTAATGAAATATTTGATTGATTAGAGAGAATGTGAAACCATTTATGATGCATATATGTTATATTACTCATGTTTGGTGAATTAGGAATCTCGAATAAGTATAGTTTTGGTATGAATGGATTTTTCTCATTATAGTGTCGTGGTTTTTGAGGCTTTTTGGTGCATAATGAGTGGTTTTTGGCATGGTCGACCTATATAGGTAATTTGTGACCATTGTAATGAATGTAATGAAATTTTTTTAATTTTATGCATTGAATTATTCATGAAGGACCAAACTCTCTTGGGTTAGAAGGAAGAGGAAGCTATCAAATTGAAGTTTGACCTCATTTTTGAGCTAGTCTTGGATGGGTGAAAAGTGTGACCTAGAGGAGAGTGTTTTGCAGGTACGAAGACATTATTTGAAGGATTATCAAATGTGTTTCAGGTTTAGGAAGGTTTTACAGCATGAGATAAAGTGTTTAGAGGAAATATAAGTTGATAAGGATGAAGATAGAACAAGTTTGAAGACCTAGGGTTTGAGCAAGGATTTGTGAGCTCAATTTGTGATATCCATTAGTCGTGGTAGCATTAAAAATCAGATATTATCATATCATGTGGATTATTTTTGCTTGGTCATCTTGGGGGTTGTATCCTCCTTATGGAGTTGGTTCTTCAAAAACTAGGGGTCAAGCGCTCCTTGTAGGGTTGGTGTTCTACTAAACTAGGGGTTGGTGATCCTTGTGAAGTTAGTGCTTCACTAAATTTATTTGTTGTATGTAATATAAAAAACAATCAGTGGTTTTTCTTCCCCATGAGGATTTACCACTTAAATATGGTGTTCATGTGTCTTTTTCTTTGATCCATGTTGTTTTGAGTGCTTAATACACATCTAATGCATATATATGGTTATGGATGGAAAATGGATGAATGGATCAATGAATGTATGTGATGGAAAATAAATTGAAAGATTTGTGGGAGTGATTTCTGATAGAATAAAATAAGATTGCAATGACCAAAGAGGGATGGAAGCCTCACAAATATTATTGATCATGAAATCAGATTACATAACAATGCAAGAGTCAAATATTTATAGATATTAGATGACCTCATATGGATGTACATGACACCCTAGTAGACACCAACTACGAGATGATAAGACCCATCTCACATGCACATGTAATTACTACTAATACCAATATTGAATGTTATCCAACATAACAATATTGAATGCAAGTCACTAGACTAGAGTGCACATGTTGCACATTATTAAATAAAAGACAATGCAATAAAATGCAATAAATATGCCTATGCTAAATTATGCTAACATTCCCCCCCTTAATTTTGCATAGTTTCCAATGAAGTGGAGAGGAACTCTCTGAACAGTGTGAATTTGTCACGTGCAAGTGACTTAGTGAAAACATCTGCCTTCTGTTCAGCTATAGGACAGAACTGGAGCTGTATGTTGTGCTTCAAGACATGCTCGCGTATGAAATGAACTTGTACTTCAATATGCTTGGTTCTCTCATGAAATATTGGATTGCGAACAAGCTTCAGAACTCCTTCATTATCAACATATACTGGAGTAGATTTTTGTTGTGGTAGACCAATTCCTTCCAGTATTCGGCGTAGCCATATTGCTTCACAAATGTACTTCACCTGCACTCGATACTCCTTATTCAGAGAAGAGCGAGAAACAAAGTTTGTTTCTTGCTTCCCCATGATATCGGTCCAGATCCCATAAAGAAGATGAAGCCTGATGTTGACTTCCTATCATCCATGTTTCTTGCATGATCTGAATCTGAATATCCTGTCAAGAAGAAGTTGTTGTTCTTCTTGTACTCTAGACCAAGGTCAATCAGTACCCTTTAGATATCTCAGTATTCTCTTTGCTACTTTCCAATGACATATTTTCGGTTCTTGCATGAAGCGTGATAAATAGATGACTACAAAGCTGATATCTGGTCTAGTATATGTCAGGTAAATGAGACTCCCGATCAACTCGCCGATAGAGATTTGCATTCACCGGTGGTGATGGATCGAACGAGATAATCAAGTCTCACTTCCATAGGTGTAGTAATAGGAGTGCAATCCATCATCATGAATTTCTCGAGCGTTGTCTTGGTGTATTTCAACCGTGACACAAAGATATGATTCTCTTTTTGCCATACTTTCAACCCAAGACAATAGTGCATGAGCCCAAGATCTGTCATGTCGAACGATCGATTAAAATCCTTCTTTGTTACATCGATCATCTTCACAGAACTACCTGTAATGACTAGATCGTCGACATAAACAACCACAATGACAATCTCCCCTTGCTTTTGAGGTAGAGATTGGGGTCATAAGGATTCCTTTCAATCCATGACTTATGAGATGCTCATCAATTTTGATGTACCATGCCCGGGTGCCTGCTTTAGGCCATATAGAGATTTTATGAGTCTGCATACCATCATCTCTTTTCTTGGTATTACATAACCCTCTCGGCCGAGTCATATAGACTTCTTCTCACAAATCTCCATTAAGAAAGACACTTTTCACATCCATTTGGTGGACTTTCCAACCAAATTGTGTGCAAAGAGAGCAAAGATCATCCCGATTGTCTTGATCTTGGGCCGTGGGAGAAAATGTCTCCTCATAATCAATGCCTTCTTGTTGTGCATACCCTTTGCTACAAGCCTTGCTTTATACTTGTCAATAGTCCCATCTGATTTGTACTTAGTCTTGAATATCCATCTCGCATCCAATGGGTTTCTTCCCACGGTGGAAGGTCGACAAGTTATCATGTGTTGTTCTTCATCACTGACTGATACTCTAAATCCATGGCATCTTTCCAAGCTTTTGATTATAGGGCTTCCTGAACTGTAGATGGCTCAACTGTTTCAACAAATTTGCTCATTAGGGCATAATTAACCTCTTCACGAGCTTGACTGTGAGTTCTAGGTCTAGGATTGGATGATGTGCTAGGTGCTTCATCCAAATTTGCATCTCTTATTAATTGAGTATACCATTTAGGTAACTTCTTAGCTGTTCCATTAGCTTGTGGTGGATCCAAGTTTTCACCATCATCCAATTCATCACTGTCATCTTCAAAGGTGGGAACATCGAATCTGTCTTCACAAGAGGTGTATTTTGCATGTTTGTTGAGTTGTTGAGTGGAGCATCTCGCTTGTTTCTTCTCAAAGAACTCAACATCCCTACTTGTGTATACTTTCTTTGCTTTTGATCCCATAATTTGTACCCAAGTGCTTCATCACCGTATCCAATGAATATCATTTTCTCAAATTTCATATCCAAATTGTACTGTTCTTCTTGGGTATGTGCATGCTAGCTTTACACCCAAATACTCTTAGGTGTGCAATTAATGGTTTCCAATTTGACCATGCTTCTTGAGGTGTCACTCCTTCAAGAGCTACTGTGGGCACTCTGTTCAACAAATAGACTGCAGTTCTTGCAGCTTCTGCCCAAAATGTCTTTGTTAAACCTGAGTCGTCAATCATACATCGCACCATTTCCATGATAGTACGATTCCTTCTCTCAACTATACCATTCTGTTGTGGTGTGTGAGTAGGAGGCATTTGTTGACGAATCCCATGAGCTTCCAGGTAAGTCTTGAACTCATTGCTTGTGAATTCCCCCCCTCGATCTGAGTGGAGAGTTTTGATCTTGCGACCAACTTCATTCTCAACAAGTGCTTTGAACTTCTGAAATGTCTCAAAGGCTTGACTCTTGTTTCTTAGACAATATATCCACATCTTTCTTGAGTAGTCATCAACACAAAGCATGAAGTATTGACATCCAAAATGACTTGGTTGCATGGGCCCGCAAAGATCGGTGTGCACCAAATCAAGCTTTCCCTTAGCTCTATATGTGTTCTTCTGGAAGGGTACTCTATGTTGCTTTCTAGCTAGGCAATTGTGACACTTGTCAGTGTTGTGCTTGAGTGTAGGCAATCCTTTCACCATGTTGCCCTTTTGAAGTGTTTAGAGATAGCCAAAACTGATGTGACCATATCTGCGATGCCATAGTTCTGCAGATTGTGTGTCTTTGGCCACTAGAGCTTGATCATCCTTGTGGACAAAATCAAGTTGGAACATGCATCCCACATTAGAGGCTCTTGCTACAATCTTGGAACCTCTTGACTTATCTCTTATCAAGCACACTTTTTCTCCATTATTACTGTCAAAATCTAACTTCAAGTTGTGATCAAGGAGTTGACTAACTGATAGAAAATTCTTGGTCAACCCAGGTACATACAATACATCTATGATTTTGCAGTCATGCTTTCCAAGAGGTAGTGAAATGTTTCCAATCCCCTTGACATTGTATGATGAGTCATCACCTAATGACACATGGTTCTTGTTAGGTGAGTCACGTAGTGTGTAGAACCAATCCTTGCATCCAGTCATGTGTCGAGTTGCACCCGAGTCAACATACCAGATATTTTGTGTGGACTTGGTTTCTTCATCAAATTGAGCAGAATACATGTGGTGTCCTTCATCTGAATCATCCTCATGTTCGGCAATGTACCCTTGTTGTTTGGGTTTTCTTTGCCAATTACCATTTTTCTACCCTTGATTGTTGTTGTTGTTGGACTTCCCTTTATTTAAATTATTGTTACCCTATTGGTTATTGGGTTTTGAATTGCTTGATGAACCCTTTTTGTAGGAATTGTACCAACAATCTTTGATGTCATGTCCCCCTCTATTGCAAATGGGACACTTCTTGGTGTTGTCTCGTTGACTTTGATTTTGTTGGGACTTCTTGTTATTGGACTGAAATCTCCCCTTTCCTTTATGATTGGAAGATAGTGCTTGCTCATCTTCATGATCTTTGTTGTTTATTGCCTCTTCTTGTTGGAGTAGATTGACCAACTTCTCAAAGGTGACTGTGTGTTCACTCATATTGATAGTTGTCACAAAGATTCTATAGGAAGGAGGAAGTTCTCACAACACAATTGGTACGAGGTCTTCATCACTTATCTCTTTTCCCAATGCCAATAGAGATGCCCTCAAAGTAGCAACTTGTCTCAAAAAAACTTCAACCTTCTCATTGTGCTTGAACTTGAGAGTATGTAGTTGTGATAGTAGGTTGAGGATGGCATTCTTGTTCTTTGCCTCATAGATTGTGCTCAACTTATCCCATGCATCCTTGGCCGATGTGGCATCTCTAATGTGGGGTCGCACATCATCTTACGCTAAACAAGATGATCAACTTGGCCTTTGATTGCCCCTGTCAAATTGAACTTGTTGTCTTCTATCATCAAGTGATCTTGTTGTTTTGCCATCTACAACCTGTCCATAGGTCTTCAAACTTAAGTAACATCTTGATCTTCGGTTTCCATGCAGATAGTTGTCTCCTCTAAGCAGCCAGAAATCTGCAAGAAGAACTTTGGTGCTTGTGCACCCATTTCGTAATCTGAATTTCGACAAAGGGTAAGGCTCTTATCACTCCAGGTTTATGGTCTCCCTCTCAATATACCGTCAGACCGATATACCAAACCTTTCTATATACGCTCCCTTCCGATATACCCATCGGTACGTGGAAGAAGATCACCCTTTCAATATACCCATCAATATGGAAAGAGGTGTTAACGCATGTGAAAGAATTTAGTACGTGGTACGTAGACAGTATGAGAGAGGGGTTTGTGCAAGCACAAACGGATGGGAGGGCTCAAATGTGTGTGTATTGTGTCCTTATTACTCCCCGTCGATTTTATAGGGTCGATGCCCAGATAACGTTTAGGCAGCTGTGTTAGGCATTAAGTGCAGTAGTAGTCGCGACGGCATCACCCGTAAGCGCTTCCCAGAGGCACCGTATATACCGAACGTTGCTATGAGATCAAAGATCTCGTGTGATAGAACCAAACATAAAATAAAAAATTTATACTTTTTTTTCACTTTATGCACCAAGATTAGTACAAAATGCTCCAAAAGTACATCAAAATGAATTTTTTGTGTCCCCCTCTTTACAAAAAGGGTCTAGAATCACAAAATACACAATTTAGGCCAAAAATATTTTTACCCCCAATAGGTGTTTTTCCGCTAAATTTAATGGTGGGTTCTAAATGTGTTTTGTGAGATTCTAAATTTATAAATCTCCCAAAATGTAGTAATTTTTCCAAATTTTCTAACAAAAATAATTTAATAAAAAATATGGAGAGAGTGGGAATCGAACCACGACTGCTTGTTCCCAAGATCCAAACAAACAATCAATATTGTTTTCACCTTTTCTCACAAACCGTGATCTCGAGTTTTTCTAAAATTTTGATGAAGCATTATAAAATATTTTTCTTAAAACCCACAAAATTTCAGAAGAATCAGACTCTTATTTTTGAGATCTTACCAATTTACTACCTAGATCTCGATATTTTTCGTAAAAATGATCCGACTTGTACAGCACTTTTCGTCATATGTAGAGGCCAAATATGTAGATGATGTAAACTGCAAAGTTATGCGCTCCTTCTTATATTTCCAGAAAAAAATGAAACATCAATCCAAAACGTATGAAAAAGTTATATCCTTTTTCTAAGAGTTATCTGCTGGAATTTTGTTGACGGACTGCCTTCAACCTTTGCTCCCGAATTCTTCACACCTCCACTTTCAGATCTCGATGGAATATGTCGATCAATTGGCTATGCCAATGACTAATAAAAAAAATTACCTTCCAAATAAGTGGATAGGTCAAATTTTAGTTGAGGGATGCTTGGAAGGAATGGAGGTTGCGAGATGCTTCAATGGCTCTCCTTTGATGCAGATCTTCTTCTCCAATGGATCCTCTCCAATAGTGCTCCTCTTCAACCTTGCTTGGATAGAACCTGCTCTGATACCAAATGATAGAATAGAATAAGATTGCAATGACCAAAGAGGGACGGAAGCCTCACAAATATTATTGATCATGAAATCAGATTACATAACAATGCAAGAGTTGTAATATTTATAGATATTAGATAGCCTCATATGGATAGACATACACCCTAAAGAGACACCAACTACGAGATGATAAGACCCATCTCACATGCACATGTAATTACTACTAATACCAATATTGAATGTAAGTCACTAGACTAGAGTGCACATGTTGCACATTATTAAATAAAAGACAATGCAATAAAATGCAATAAATATGCCTATGCTAAATTATGCTAACATTTCCCCCCTCCCATTCCATTATGCTTCCAAAACATGATAAGATAAAACAAAAACATGAAAAGGAGAAAAAAAGGGAACATGAGAAGCTACAATGGGAAAATGAGAGGATAGAAAAAGAAATGCAAAGGAAAAGATGATTAAGCAGTCCAGAAAATCCTATTCCTTCACAACATCCAATTATGATGGATTTCTACAACATTTACACTTTGTATTTTCCAAATGTGGACAATTACCAAGTGAGAAACACATCTCCTTATACAAATCAAATGCAATTTCCTTCAACACCAACAATGCAATTTATGACAACATAGTCTCCTCCAACCGCAAAATGTAATTTCGACAACATCAACGAAGTTATCTTATGTAGGTAATATACAATTTTCTACAAGTACAACACACATGAAATTTCCTACGTCTAATCCTATGCATGCGAATTTTATTATCCAAATGAAATCATACCATGCAAAAATAAAAATCCCATCACCAAACACAACTAAAGCATGTCAACGACACCCAAAATGGAGAATGGAAGAGTAAAAATAACATAAGGAGTGACACATCCAAGGAATTGAATAAGAATTCAGGTTTGGAACAATTTTGATGTTATAATATTATGTGATTGGTATGCGCAATTATAATATTATTATGCATAAGTTATAACCTTCATGCAGAAAATATGAACTTAGTTCTATATTTTTTGGGAAATCATGCAAGCAGTATTTAGTTGTTTCCATCCAATCATTGCACATAAGTATATGTAGTATATTCCATCATATAATATAAAAAGATTTTTGGTAATGTGTAAAAACATGAATTATCTTCTTATAGGTGTTTATAATTTTTATTATTCATTATTTTATAAAATAATGATAGAAAAGGAAAATAGTTCACTACCTAAGTAAGGTCATTAATGACCTTACCTATAGAATGAAGCATTATAATTTCATAATTATTAAAGGTGTCATAATACACAACTCAAATATTATCATCTCCTCCTGATATGACATTCCCTCGTGAAACAACTTTTGACAGGTACTTGGAACAAAATGGAACCAAAGCAATGAGCAAATTTGCAAGTAATACTCTTAAATGCAAAAATGGACCAATATCAACACCCGTATATTCAATCTATGTTTAGTAATTACAATGTATATTCAAACAAATACTAAAATAAGAACTATGTTCACCTTATGTTTTTATTTGCATATCAGATTATGTTTTTCTTTGCATATTAACAAATTGAAATTATTGAATACACATTGAAAATATGGATGTAATCCTGGTGTTGCATGTGAATGTGTTAGTGCATGGAGAACATGAAGATGAAAATACATCAGAGGTTGAAGGGATCAACAAGTTCTATACAAATATATTAGCAAGTAATGGTTGCATTGAATATGGAAATGACACGCAATTAGAAATGATAGAGGAGGAATGCAGAGTGATAGGAGCATGTTATGAACTAGTTTATGGCAAGGTGGGTAAAAATATTAACTCCATAAACAAAGAAAACACTTATTTATATTCAATTATTCCTCAGATGTTAAGGTAAGTGATTCATATATTCATGCGTATACGCAGACATTCTTCATGTATTTAACATGGTATCCATTTTTTTACATTCCTCACATATTTAGATATTCTATGAATACATTGAATATGAAGAATATAATTATCATTTACCACTGAATATGTGGCCTCCCGAAATATAAGTATTTATTCATTAATAGAAATGTAATAAGAACATGTAATGAACTAACAACATGCATTCAATGTATATTCATTAATTTCAATGCATCTATTAAAGATATGAACATGCAATATAAAATAACCAAGTTAAGGTCATATATTCAATGCATGTTTAATAATTCATGTATATATTTATCCAGATCAATATAAAGTTAACAAGTGGATATTCAAATATTAACTACACAAACAACACTGTATTTCCAATAAATGAACAAAATGCACTAAGATAACATAATATACATTAAAAAATAGTAGTTATGTGAGTTTGGTTGGAAAAAACCAACAGGTCATAACAAAACCCGTTACTCAATAACATCAGTGTATTGTCAATAACAACACTATATTTTGAAATTTTAAGATGCATGGGTGAAAAACCATGTTTTTTGGACAATCACTTCGTTATATAAGAATAGTTCATGGAAAACAAAGGAATAAACAAAATGCACTAAAATAAATGAATATACACTGAAAAAACAATAGTTCAAAGCATGCATGGCTGAAAAACTTAGGTCGTAACAAAACCCATTACTCAATAATAATAGTATATGGTCAAACCACCTTGTATTTTGAAACTATTAGACACATGGGTGAAAAACCATTTTTTGGAAAAGCACTACCCTATAGTAGAAGAGTTCATGTCGAACGGATGAATAAACAAACTACAAAGAAATAATTGAATATACACTTCAAAAACAATAGTTCAATGTACATGGTCAGAAAATCAATAGCCGTAATGAAACCCATTACTCAATAATAGTAGTGTATGGTTAATAACAACCATGTATTTTGAAACTGTAAGATGCATGGGTGAAAAACCAATTTTTTGGAAAATCACTACGTTATAGTAGAAGAGTTCGTGTCAAACAAATGAATAAACAAACTACACATAAATAATTAAATATATACCGTAAAACACAATAGTTCAACATCAGATGGAAAAAAAATAGGTTATAACAAAACCCATTAAATAATAACATAACATTGGGTAGAAATGTGTACAAAATGTTGAAGTGTGATGAATCAATAGAGTTTGTATTGAAAAATATTAAAGAAGAAAATTCACATAAATAATGATGAGGCCATAAATTGGCCATAAATTACCATTATTTTGTCCTTCTGAGTTACCTTTCAAAGTGGATTTAAATGTAATATAGGAATTTATAGTTTGCTTAAGATAGAATATAGGATATATATCTTTTTCATTCTTTAGAAATATTTTTTTATCTATTTTGTTGATTAATCCTATTGATTATTTGGGAAAAGATGCAAAGTCTTGTGTATGTAGGCCATAAAAAGGAAAGATAATGCTAGTTGGGAAAAGTGGAATTGATCATGAATATTACATTTAAAATAAGATATTATTTCATATTCATATTTCTCTCAAAAATTATGCAAGTTCAAAAAAATAATCATCTCAATCCGAGGTCGCATGCAAAAGTTATAGTTGTTTTAAGTTAGGCTGCGAACTTGCAGAGAGTTAGTTCCGAACTCGCAAAGTTAGTTCCTAACTTGTAGGTATAGTTCTGAACTCACGATTTAGTTCCAGAACTTGTATTAATTGAAAGATAGTTAGTTCAAAAACTTTCAATTTGAGGAAAATTCAGATTTAGTTCGAACTTGCGATTTAGTTCCAAACTTGCATAAAAGGAATGGCATCTTTATTTCCTAACTCGCATCAATAAATGACAATTTTTGAGGAATTGTGAAAAATTAGAGATTCCAATGGAAAATATGAGAGAGGTTTTTATTCATAGAATTTTTTTAACAAAAAATTCATTTAGATTTGCTACAGTTTTACCAATGAAGAGAGATCTAACTTTTAAAGAGTCATGAATTCGAGGAAAAGTGTATTAGACAAGCACTAAAAGTTCCATAAACAAAAATAGAAAAGTCAAATGGAAAATCTGAGAGAGGTTTTTGTTCATAGAAATGTTTTTAACAAAAACCTCATTCAGATTTGTTATAGGTTTTACCAATGAAGAGATATCTAACTTTTAGTAAGTTATGCATCGAGGAAAAGTGTATCAAATAAGCACTAAAAGTTCCATAAAAAGAAATAGAAAATTTAAATGGAAAATATGAGAGAGGTTTTTGTTCATAGAAATGTGTTTAAAAAAACCTCATTCATATTTTCTACAAGTTTTACCAATCAAGAGAAATCTAACTTTTAGTGAACTGTTGTCCGAGGAAAAAGCGTATTTGATGGCGCCAAAAGTTCCGCAATCAAAAACAACAAAGTCAAATGGAAATTTTGAAAAGGTATTTGGTCAAAATAATATTTTAAGTAAAACCATCCTTCCAATAATGTAGAGGAATAAAATCATTATGATTCTTGTTACCGAAAAGCAAGGAGAAGATTTGGGAGCAAATCTTCCTAAAATAAGTGAGATAAGATTTGACTTCAATAATATATCTCTCTCCATATTTTGTGGAGATGGAGATCTTAGTTGTTAGGATTGGAATAAAGATAAGATCAGATTGTATTTCATAAAATAAAGATTTGGTTGGATGCATGAATTATAAATGCAACCTTCCACACTTAGATATGTAATGCTTTTATCCAAAGAAATAAAGATCTATTCTTTCCTCTCAAATATTATGTAGTTTTATGATCTCGAAGTATGATTTAAATCCTCTTTCAAGGAATGAGTTGGCCACTCATTCTGAGGAAGATAGATATGTATATTTATGTTTATGTTTATTCATTTGTCGTTAATTCATTCTGTTGTATTGTTTTTATCTTTGTATTGTGAAAATTTAGTCTCATTGTAAACTCCGCAGTGTTTCATTCAATTGTGTTTATTTTCAATTCAAAATTTCATTTATGCAAGTGTGCCTTTTATTTCATGCATGTGTGTTTCTTTCATGCAAAATTCATTTATTCAAGTGTGTCTTTTAATTCATGCAAGTGTATTTCTTTCATGCAAACTTTATTTCTGCAAGTGTGTCTTTCAATTTCCGTAAGTGTGATTTATTTTATGCAAGTTTGGTTTGTGTTTAAAGGAGTTAATTTCTAATATTTTCTTCTCTTAATGCATACATCCTTTGGACACCAACATGGATTGACATTATTAATGGTGAGGATTGATGACCTCATCAAATAACTCAATGATGAATGAATATACGGTCAGTAAAACTGTAATGCTTGATTAAATAATAACATGCACAAAAACAACTCAATATAGAATGAATATACGATTGTAAAACTGGTATTTCTTGTGAATGCACTCATTGCATGAAACCCAAAAATGGGCTCACCTCATCTTTGACTCATTGCTGGGAATAAAGGGTGTTTGGCTCATATAGGGCATAATGGGTATTTGGCTCCGTTGAGAGCATAAATGGTGTTTGTCTCTGTTATAGGGAAAAGATAGGGTGTTCGACTTCATCACATGGTTAGAAGGAGGGAATTTTTAGCTTCCCGCATGCACACTACCAAATGTGATTGCATATATGTAATCACGACATTAAATGCTAAAATGGTGCACAGGAAAAACAATCGGTGAAGTTATAGGAGATTATGTGAAGTGAATCAATGCATATTTTTTGGGAATAGATTCTAATTTTTTTATTTCCACATCAGTACAAGAAGTTTTTGGTGTGGGAAAGTCAATTTTTCAGATTCACTATGGAAATTTTATTTTGTTAATGTTTAGTATAGTGGGCACACCACATGGCGATCGATGACATGGCACCACAACGACTTCCCCACTTTTTAGACGTTACGAAAAAATTATGATGTGTAGGGAAAATTTTAGAGCCCCTCATCATCACACAATTACTCAAACATCGTTGAATATAGGGTGCTCAATGACTAGAAACTTTCCCCTAAAGGAGAGACTTTAGGATTAAAAACCTTATTCAAACAAGTTCATTAAAACATTAACTTATTTTGAAATACACGTAAGTTAATGAACTAGTTAAAGTGCTAGTTAATAAGATGTATTAGATGTGAGAAAATTCATAACTAAATCGCCTTTTAATTATTTTCAAAATGAGTGAATTGACTTATTATTCAAAGTGTACCAAAATTGAGGAATATATAGTTAAATTTGTAAAATTTGGAAGATTTCAAGGGTTTGATTTATATAGATTATTTCCGATAGAAACGACATCATTACTCCTATCAGCAATGTTATGGCTGATGCAAATGATGCATGCAATAGATTCAACAACCCATCATGGGTATCACTTGCGATGGCTATTCTCCCAATAGAATGCACCATCGACCGTAGATGCCCCTATGGATTATACGCATGCCCATGCATGATTGGGTCCAAGGGCTAGGGGCCCCTTCATAATGTTTTTTAAAATATATGTTTTTGACAATTAATAATTGCCTCTATCCAACTCGTAGCTTAGTTGGTAAGTTGGGCGTTGAGAAATAAGAGGTCGCTGTGTCAAATCCTCGTGAATCAGTATCTAAATGATTGTTAAAAAGCATAGTGTGTTTTTCAACAATTTTTTTTTATTAAAACTAACTCCTAAACTTTGCAACATGTATGCATGGAATAGACGGATGCATTTTTCATGGGCATATGTACATTCTATTTGGATAATAACCATTACTAGCATGAATTTCCTCTCTCACCGCACTTCTAATCTCTAACACACTTTATCCGAACGCTTCGAACTCACCGTTGTCACACATCAGGTGAAATTTTTGTTAGCCCCATCACCCCATGTACAGTCAATATTTCCCCAGTGAAATTTGAAATTTCAAGAAACTAGGGTCATCAAATGGTTGTATAGACACAAAATCACACACTTTGGGTAATTATCTAGTCTCGATTGCATACTACTTTTCATGTGATTCCTAAGTAAGAAAAGTACTCATTAACCCATGTCTTTGGCCATCTTTTCCTTCTTTATGTCACCATTTTTAGTCTTACACTCTTAATTTCTTATTTTGTATTTTCATACCTCAATATTTATCATCCTAGACTCTAGCACTAAACCGAATGCTAGGCTAGGTGTTCCTATTCCCTCCGGGTGCCCCTCGCATATTTTGGGTCATTTCTAGTCATTTGAGCATCTTATCTTTTTGGTAGTCAGCCTTTTCAGGGTTAATTATGAAATTCAAGTAAGGGAATCATATAAATATAAATCTATGTGATCATAATAAAGGACCAAGCACTAAACATTAGCTATCACCACCTAAGGTTGCATCCATAGGCTATTTAAGAGCATCCAAACATTCATTCTAACATCCATTCAAGGGAAAGGTATTGGATTATTATGCATACACTTTATAAGACGGGAGTCTATTCTATTCCATTCACACATCTATTACATTTCTTTACATCTAACTACTTGCTCACTATTCAAGTGCGACACACACAAGAGCCACCTCGGGACGATTCCGCACACACACATAGAAATACATCGGATCTGAAATGTAGTGCAATGCTCAATATGAAGATAACTTTTTTCGTAGGTTGAGGACAATCAATTCCCCTCATTTTATAGCTTTATGTTTTAGGATTTGATGTCTTTTCGAGGGATTTGTAGGTCATTATTTCATTCCAGGTTTCAAGCGACCTCAACGAACATTGTGCGACATTCTAGTAACCAAAGGAGAAGGACAACAAACACCTTACAACCAGTCAAAGAAGGTTTTGTGAGAATTTTCGCTGTCATAGGCACCTATTGCAAGTATGTGGTACCCGTAGGAACCCCCGCCCCTTTCTTTCGGGAAACCCTTGTCTAGCATGTTCCTCTAGATCTTCATTTTTCGAGCTTCATTGTGGCGGGCAACAGTCTTCATATTTTCTAGTTTTCCAAATCTATGAAATTTTAGGACTTTTTCTCAATCAACTAAGATTTTCTATCTTCGCTTTTGCACTTAGGGTTTCATATTTTATAACTTAGTTTTTTTGTGTTAATTTTTGTACTTAAATTATTATTCATTTATCACTACAATAGAAATCGATTAAACATTTTCATAGAATTTATTCAAATTTTTCTTAATCATTTTGGTGAACCCCACACTCGAATCCACCTTATTTTTAGGGCTCTTACCCTCTCATCATTATGGCTCAATCTTATGGAGAATTTACTAAATCCCACCTTAAAGACCTTAATGATCATATCATTGAGCATCCATAAGATCTAGACTTTATTTTATTCACTTCTCATGAGGAGGACACAAATCTCACAGAGCTTAATTCTTTCTCCGCTATACCCATCTCCATTGATACTCAACCACCAGTTTTCCACTCTTCCACTTAATTCAAATTATATGTTTATGTTCCTACTTCCCAAAATCACTTCACACCACCTCTCTTCTCTCATACATGATAGGTATCCATCACAGTGCACTCAATATTTATCCTCTCTTTATCAAGATCTCCAAGTTCAAATTCACCACCAATTACTGAGGCTACTTCGTGTTTCCCATATTTGGATTCCACTTTATTTCTTCACACCCCATTCGCACACACCATTTCCTCATAACTTTTTCACCCCCAAGATTCTCATTTTCAATGGGCACAAAGGACCCAAAAAAGCATCTACGAGCATTTCATGTGGCATGTCTATATTTTGAGGATGATCATATTCTTCTCACTAAGATCTTCCCTCATAGTCTTCATGACTATGCAATGCGTTGGTTTTATGACCTACCTGTCCACTGGGTAACATGTTTTACACATCTAGCTAATGATTTTCTCACTCATTTCTCTATCAATATTACCTCTAAGATCTCATATGATCAACTTAAACAAGGATCTAATGAACATCTAGTGAATTATGTCTCACGATACAAAAATTGAACTTAGTTACAATGTCTAATGTACTTGCAAAATTTGAGCTCCAATATTTATTTATTCAAATTCTATTGTTTCCTCTTCAAAAGAGTTTTCTCTTTTGAGATATCTCCATCATTTGATCAACTTTTTCATGCTCTTAAGCTTTACAAAAATAATCTCTTATCTATAGGTAACCTTGATTATAAGGAACAAGCTTCATCTTCCACACACTTTCAAATTAAATAAAATTTCAAGCCATCAACCAAACCTACTAAAGAAAAAATAATTGTCAATGATGTATCTAATTCTAAATAGCTTCATTGACAACCGCCTAAGTGAACATACACAAAGTTAATCAGTATTTCCACATATTCTACTACCGCAACTTGTCGAAAGTAATATTATCACACTTCCTCATCCACTTAATTTATATCCATATTTTCCTGAAGGTCATAATTATGATGAAGAACTCATATGTAACTATCATCAATGTGTAGGACATTATACAGATCAGTGTTTCAAAATTCGCAATCTCATTCAAAATTGATTGATAACAATGCTATTGAGCTTTCAAATCCTAAGGTTTCTCCACCCATCAATGAAAATCATAAGCTCAATATATTCAACAATCCTCTTCCAAAACATGACAAAACAATGACTGATTCCTTGGCTAATAATACATATTGCGCAGTGTCTCCTCCCCGCATCAAGGGCTCTTGACTTCCTAGTTTCTCATGCTGAAATTTCTTCACCAATTATTTCTTTCTCTCGATCATGATCATCATGCTACATTATCTTCTGATCACTTGCACATTAGTGCTTCTATTAGATCCATTTCTATCAATAATAATAAATTTGATCTATTATAGCGCATCAACACGTGTCAGATCTTTTGTATCGTTGTCATTATCAACTATCCTCTCTCATAAATTTCATATCTAATCCCTAACTCATATGGGGTTGTCAAGCTTCAAGTCACTATCAGTCCTCTCACCATGTTTGTACCTTTTCTTGTGGCACCAATAATTCAAGGGTGTGACATGCTCTTAGGCCTCAATTAGATTCATAGATCTCAATCTATCATATCCATGAATCACTTGCATCTAAATTCATTCACAACAACCAAGTCATCTCTATCAATGGTATTCCACCATCCACTCCATGGATAAAATCTCCTCTTGAGGTTTCCATTGCATCAGCTAGAACATCTAGATCCCATAGCCTATCTGAAACTAAAGCACAAAATCTTCCTAGCTTGCCTGCTTTCTACATGGTATACATGGTATCATTGATCCATTAGTCCACAACACTCGGTCCTAGATCCATCACTAGGAAAACCTTCATCTAGGCATACTTCACCACCTCAATTCACTTCACATAGGTGTTCATCACCTATGTGTTGTGCTTCACATAGGTGTTCATCACCTCTCAACCTCTACTCCCCATAGGTGTCCATAACCTCCATGTTATTTTTCACATAATCATTCAATCCCTCTACAAAGATACTCATCGTTCACATGCATTTAGGATTCATTCACCTACAAAACATCTATCTCATATACCACCACTCTTAGAGCATGATCAAGGTCCTTCATCTCCACAAGCATCGAGAGGAGGACCCTCATATTTACTTTCATCTCATAGCTCATCCATCATCACACAAATTGGGGGAATCACACTTATTTGTTACTCCCCTCTAAGTATCGACACACACATATTATCTTCACATCATTTCACATATTGATACACTTATTTTCTCTCTCTTACTGAAACACACACATCTTGATACACGCTCATATCATCATTACCCGATGACGCACCACTCGTGCTATGGTTTACACTTGACCGCTGAGGGCATACTACATACATGAACCTCACAAACTGAACTATACACTACTCTACATATTACAAACTACATGCTTGACATTTTTTTCAACCCGCATATTCATCTCTTTCTATGTAACATCTACTCTACACATTCACAACTAATATTTCTAAAGCATCTACTACTACATGTTAGTGATATACCATTACTCTATGAGGCACTCTAGTTCCATTGTTCCATATTTGACTTTAGGGGTTTAAATCTCAAATGGACCTCATCACACTCACATGTTCAATCACTCACTCACTCACACACTCTACGCTAACACTTTGATGATCACATATTTTTAGTACAAACAATTCAAACCATTTTTGATGACGCACTCTCGTTTATGGTTCATTGTTGAATACTAAGAGGCATTATGTATAAATTAATCTCATCACATGCATACACATCCATAGTCACTCGGGGGGGCACATGGATCCTATTAAACTCACTCTTAATCCATTCCATTTACACTCCACAACATACTGCATATCTTGGTCGCATTTAGTCTTGATTACATTTAATTGTTACATGTACACTCTTTTACACAAGCTAGATAAATATCTTTTATGTCATTATATTTAGCATACACACATGTGCGTTCACTTTCCTTTTAGTTGTGATCACATATTCTACAGACCCATACACGCATCCCGGATGCTTGGCACAATACCTATTACTAGTCTCACAACGGCTCCTAGGGAATCCACTTTCATACACTACAGGTGTTATTGTTTCATTTTGTTTCATAGTATATTATTATTGATTACACACACCTTGAAATCCCTTTTATCTTTCTAACATGCTAACAGGTGCTTCATGTGCAACATTTTTCTTTTAGGTCTATTTTCCACCATGGTTATATGTTACATTACTCATTCTCACTTGTCATTATTTTCCACTATTTTTGAGGCTTTTCCCTTTGACTTGTGTGCACACTTGTCTTCTTTTTCCCTAGTTGAATTTGTTTGTCTTGAGACATCGTGAGTGATGTCCCATGTCCGAAACCCACTTTTGTAATTTAAATTGTCTTCTTGCGTCTTAGATTATATATTATTTGTTTATTTGCTAGCTTCCATTTTACATGCATGGTTGATTTTACTAACAATTGTCTTCTAACCACTTATTTCTTTTATGCCTTGAAGTTTACCAAGCACATCCCCCATTACAGGAAAAGTTTTAGCATAGTTTTCGGTCCTCCTTTGCCACATTCTCCTTAGTGATGTCACATGTACGTACCCCGTGAAAAAGGGCAACATTTACGTGAATCAATGATTCCTGAATATGTAGAATTCCACACACATAGTTTAGAACAACATAGTACTAGTACAACACAATCATCAACATTGGATAGGCCGAGATCTTGACTTGGACCATTGACACAACACAACCACCAAAAGCCCAAACTCGTAAAGTAGCACATGGGGAACCCCTAACCCTTCATGGATGGATGTGACTAGGGGAAATTACACATACACATAATCAAATCAAACAATCATACAACACTCCACACAATGAATTTTATAGGGAAGATAGTCATTAACACACAACATACAATTTTTTTCTTTTTCGAAATTGGGTCAAAATGGTAAACCGAGATCATATCTTTACACACCATTTGGTAAGTGGTGTTATACATTTTAGGAAGAAGTAAAAGGTTGGAGGATGAAACCATAATTTTATCGCTACACTTCTTCTAGAACATTGGCGTGAGATTACCCAAATAACTCATATGACTTATCCATTAATAAAAATAGCTACCTAATGGACCTAGATGGGGTATTACGGCATTAAAGATAATATAATTAGTAGGACTAAAAACTATAGTAAATGAACTAAAACAACATGGAATAATAGAAATTAATTATTCTAAGTGAAAAAAACCCTAAGTATGCAAGAGAAGGGAAGGAAATAGATTAGCTAATTGTTATAGATGGTCAAGCAAATGTCGCAAGTCCGACTCGTTAAAATATGGAAGTTTAGACAAACACTCACATGACCTATCGCAAAGGGTAGATCTAGTGAATCATGAGATGTCCATTTTATCGCCATGATCCGTAATCTAGGCACTTTGAACATTTAAAAAGATCAAAACCTTCTATGAGTTCATAGTGTGGTAACTTGGTTTAGTGTTTTTGTACTTCACTGTTTGTCACACCGGATCTATCGATGAACTAGAAAATGACCTGCAATGCAAAAATAAGTATCAAACCCTAGAAAAATAAAAGATGAAAATGAATGATTTATTATGACCTCATCCACTAAGCTAGTGGAATTATCACAGTGTTGCACTACATTATGGACCCTAGTGTAGTTTTAGTGCATGTGTGCTGTTATTCCCTTTAGTGCTCTCATTCTAGTCGATTTTGTGAAGTAATGATAAATAGTAACTATCAAAAATGTACATAGAATGTGTGTATGGAATAGAATAGAATACCTCCCCTATGAAGTGTGTGTCATGTAGATCTTCCTAGCCTTTATACATGGGACTATGTGGATGTAATGGATGAAACTATAGATAGAGTGATAGTAGTAGTGACACTAAGGAATTTATTATGGTCATATAATCTTTATATTTATAGGGCTCTCAAGTTTAATTTCACAATAAATCTAAAGGATGACTGGGAAAATATAAAGACAAAAATGGCTAGAAATCCTCATAAGAAAATGGGAAAAGGATGTCCATTAGACCGAGGTGGCATTTAGGGGATCCCTAAGTCCCAAGATGGGGTGCCTTGAATTTGGGCTATAATGATGGGGCAATTGTGAAATGGACGGGTATGTGCTAGAAAATATACAGATTATGAAATAAAATATAAAATAAAGATTGCCAATATAGTGGGATTAATTAGTACTTTAACCACTTGAGAACCTTCTTAGTATTTGTAATGAAATTACTTGTATAATTCATATTATGAGCAATAATAGAACACCAAATAACACAATATTTCAGAATAATGATCTCAATATGCAATTAGAATAGCTTCGCCACTTCGAGGGGGCAACCTCCAAACCATATAATAAGACTCAAATGCTCAAATGATAATAAACTACTACCTATAATCCCCTATATATACTATTCATATGCTATGGCCATCACCAAGGCCGACCTATTAAGCATGAGAAAGTATAAATGATATAATAAAATGATATGGTAAGCCACAAGTCGGCTACTCATATCCTAATACAAGAAATAGGTTAAGGGTGTAGCATGCCCTTCCCCTTCAAACCAACGTTGTCCTCAATGTTGAATAATCCTAGATGTTGCTGCAGAAAACCTTCATCCTCCCAGTTGCATCTTCTATGCTCAGATTCTTCCACTTGATCAGATATTCCTTAATGTCTCTGGTTCTCAGCCTCTTAGTATGTGTTTGCAGAATCTTCTCTGGCTCCAAAATGATTCTTCCTTCCTCATCAAGTTCTGGTAACTCTGTCTAGGCTTCAAATTTCTGTCCAATAACCTTCTTCAAGAATGAAACATGGAATACTTGGGTGTATGTGTGAAGATGGAGGCAACTCTAGTTTATAAGCAACACTGCCAATTTTCTGTAGAACCTGATAAGGGCCATAATATTTAGGAGCAAGTTTGTTGTCCTTTTTCTGTTGCTTTAGGGACATCTATTTTGTAAGGCTAGAGACATACAAAAACCTAGTCACCAATTTCAAAATTTCTTTCACTACGGTGTTGATCTGCTTGTTTGTTTCATCCTATTTTGTGCTAATGCTAAATTCTCCTTCAAACTAGCCAAAACATGTTGTTGATGTTGAATGTGTTCCTCAACATCTTTGACCTTAGTTTGCACCCTCAAGGAGGAAGTGATAGAAGGTGGATGGTAACCATATAATGCTAAAAATGGGGTCATTTGAGAAGAGGTATGAAAAGATGTGTTATACCACCATTCTGCAAGTGGTAGCCATTTAATCCACCTTTCTGTTTATCTGATACAAAACAACGTAGATACCCCTCTAAGCATTTGTTGACCACTTCCGTTTGCCCATCAGTTTGAGGATGATAAGATGAACTGTGAGCTAGCTGAGTACCCAAACATGAAAATAATTCCGTCCAAAAATTACTTGTGAAAATAGGATCACGATCACTTACAATTATCTTTGGGGTTCCATGTAGCCTTTGAACTGTCTCCAAAAAATAGTTGCAACTGTACTGGCTGCAAATGGATGTGATAGGGCACAAAAATGGGCATATTTTGTGAGCCTATCCATAATCATGAAAATAACATTCTTACCCTTTGAACAAGGCAATCCGGTGATGAAATCCATGGATACCTCCTCCCATCTTTGGCTAGGAATTGGTAAGGGTTGCAACAGACCTGGTGTCTTAATTATTTCCCTTTGTTATGTTGGCACACTAAACACTCTGATACAAAATTTTGTACATCCCCCTTGAGTCCTTCCCAAAATAGTTCTTTTTTATTCTATGATATGTCTTCAAAAACCTAGAGTGTCCTCCAACAGGTGAGGCATGTAGCTCTGCAAGAATCTTATGCTTCAACTCAGAATCTTTACTCAAGTATAACATGTCCTTGTACCATAGGGAATTACCTTTCCACTCAAATTTGTTAGATGTCATAGATCCTTGCTTGATATTCTATATTAGAGATTGTGTATCCTTGTCTTGATCCCATTCCAATCTTGCTTCATCCACCCAATCAGCCGTCAACATGGACATTCCACATAGTAAGGCATCTGCGGATGTATCCCTTCCAGACAACGCATCAACTACTACATTTTCTTTCCCCTTTTTGTATACGATTTCAAAATCATAACCCAACTTTTTGTTACCCACTTTTGTTGTTCCTCGATGATAACCTTTGCTCCAAAAATTATTTGAGACTATCATGATAAGTTTTTACCTTGAAGTGTCTACCCATGAGATAGGGCCTCCATTGCTTGACCGCATGAAGAATAGCCATCATTTCTTTCTCATATATAGGTTTGAGCATATATTTTCCTTTGAATTGGTGACTCTCAAATGCAATTGGTCTTCCTTCCTACATTAGAACTGCTCCCAATCCTAATCCTGAAGCGTCACATTCAACAATGAAGGTTTTTGAGAAGTTGGGAGTAGCCAAAACTGGGGTGCTGCACATGGCTTCCTTCAGCTACTCAAAGGATTTAGTGGCTACGTCTGTCCAATGGAAGGCATCCTTCTTTAGCAATGCAGTGAGTGGGGTTGCTATTCTACCATATCCCCGCACAAATCTTCTGTAGTACCTTGTTAGTCCTAGGAACCCACAAAGATTTTTGAGAGTTTTGGGCCTTGGCCATTCCACCATAGCTTTGATCTTTTGAGGATCAACTTTGACACCTTCATGGGATACAATGTGACCTAAGTACTCTACCTCTTATACACCAAAAGAACATTTGGATGGCTTTTCATAGAGAGTATGTTTCTCCAAAACTTCCAACACTTTATTTACATGTTGTAAGTGTTCTTCCCATCTCTTACTGTAAATCAATATGTCATCAAAGAAAACTAATACAAATTTCCTTAAAAATGGCCTAAAATCAATGTTCATCAAGCTTTGAAAGGTTGAGGGTGCATTTGTAAGACCAAAAGGCATTACCAAAACTCATAATGGCCCTCATGAGTCCTGAAAGCCATTTTATGAACATCTTCCTCTTTTATTCTAATTTGATGGTACCCCAAACAAAGATCTAATTTTGTGAAATAAATAGCACCATGCAATTCATCAAGTAAATCATCAATTACTGGAATAGGAAACTTATCTTTGATGGTGTACTTGTTGAGTTCTTGGTAATCTGGACACATCCTCCATGTTTCATCCTTCTTACGTACCATGATCACTGGTGAAGAATATGCACTTTGGCTATGCCTGATGATACCTGCCTTCAACATTTCCTCAACCATTTTCTTGATCTCACTTTTTTGGGAATATGGGTATCTATATGGTCTGATGTTAGGTGTTTGGCTCCCTGGAATCAACTGAATGGCATGATCATGATCCCTAACTGGTGGTAGTCCCTTTGGAATTGCATCAAAAATAGATGAGTGAGAATCAACAATATTTTGAAGATCGGGTGGCATTGAAGACTATATTTTGTACTTCTATGGAAAATAACTTTGCTATAAATCCATCTACTCCTTTTTCTCGAGAACCTTCTACATCGATGAGAGCTAATAATCAGTGGAGACTTAACTACCATCCCATTCAATTGTATTGCCCTTCCATCCGAATGAAATCACATGAATAATTCTTGTAAATTCATCTCTATAGTACCTAAGGTTGTGAGCCATTGACAACCAAAAAAATATCAGCCCCTCCCATAGAAATAGCAAACATAGGTGAGTCTAACATGTAGCCTCCCAAGGAAAGCTTAATGAAAGTACATTTCATAGCTCATGCTCAAGTTGGCTCACCTTATGATTAACTCGAGGTAAACCCTAGTGTTGAGGAATCAGTATTTACCCCTTCGAATCCATCTCTTCAATCACTACCCCATATTTGTTTGGGGTTTTACCTGAGTAACTGTGCTTCTTTTTGCTCTTGTGGAAGGCCCCCTGCCATAATGTCAAACCTCAGGGTTTAGGTTTTCGATACAAATTAGGCCGAACAGAAAAACACACAGAATATCCTAATACTAATTTTTTGAGAGATTTACTGAAAATGTAAAGAAATTGACAAAATTCTACAATTTGAACCCTAGGAGTGATTTTATGAAAAACCTAAATTTGTAATAAAATTTTCAAAATAAATCAAAAAAATCTTGAAATTTTTAGGGAACTTTACTTGAACTATTTAGAAACTTTGATAAAAATATCTCCCACAAATTCTCTCCTGTTTGAAATATATGGTAGAAACAAAAATTAGGGTTTTTGCCCCAATTTTGGCCTAGATCGCAACTCGACTACATACTACTTGTAATGAAATTACTTGTATAATTCAGATTATGAGAAACAATAGAACACCAAATAACACAATATTTCAGAATAATGATCTCAATATGTAATTAGAATAGCTTCGCCACTTCGAGGGGAAACCTCCAAACTATATAATAAGACTCAAATGCTCAAATGATAATGAACTACTACCTACAATCCCCTATATATACGATTCATATGCTATGGCCATCACCAAGGCCAACCTATTAAGCATGAGAAAGTATAAATGATATAATAAAATGATATGGTAAGCCACAAGTCAGCTACTCATATCCTAATACAAGCAATAGGTTAAGGCGTAGCAATAGTAGTAGAAGACTAGGCTAAATTATGTGTAAAGTGCATAATTTTGTGTCTACATTTCGTTGCCCTAATTTATGTTGGATAGCAGAAATATCGGTAACATAAAGTAGATAGAGATGTGTACGTGATATCTATGTATACCGTAGAAGAAAACGTGTTGATGGACAAGACTTAAGCGCAAAAGAAAAATATGGAGGAGCATGGATTCTAAAGATGAATAATCTGCGCATAAAAAGTGATGAGAATGAACATAGGGAAGAACGCGTGTATAGGTACTTCTATGTGTGGTGTACCTACATGGTTAGTAAAGGTAGATTCTTGTAGTGGTGTGTTATCAATGTCATTGTTTGTATTGTTGTTGCCCCTAAATTTGACTTTGTTTGTTTCTCATGACGTATGACAGGATACGCAAGGAGAAAGCGATAAAGTAGTCAAATATGTATGTATGTAAAAACACTTTGTGTAAAATATGCATGTTTATAAAAATGTGTAAAGTACGTAAATGTAAAATATGCTAGAAAAAGTGTAAATGGAATATGTGCACTTTGATCCATGTCGAAAGAAGGTTGTAGAAGGATATCCTGTATTGTCACGATTTTTCGGGTGATCTCATGCTACCCAGGAGCAAAGAAGTGTAGGGAGGAAATGCTCTATGTCCTCCAACTCTAACCGATTATTCTAATTTTTTTGAAGGGTCTCTATACTACACCGGTTTTTTGGGTGATCTTATGCCACTGGATGGAGAAGTGTAGAGAGGCCACCCACGGTAACCCTTAAGCCTCATGAATCGCTCCACAAAATTAAAGAAGGACACCATGGCCATTATGGCTTGGTGTATGGAGTTCATAGACCTGTTCTAAACTCACTCGTTGTGTCTGAACCGATGTAAATACATTGTGTTAGTAGAAAACCCACAATGATGCCCCCCTCTTTGGGGGTGCATGTGACGACCCTAAAAGGAGAATGCGGCCCCAAAAGAGGACCAAACGCAATCTGACTCAGAACTTGACTCATCCTGTAGGGGTAAAGAGAAAGTGCTTGGTAGATACCAAGGTACACAAAAAGGGGATGGATAGCCAAAAAAAGTGTTAGTCCGCAAGCACATGCATGTAATCAGTGTAAAAATGTAAACAGTGTAGAAATCATTCCAAGCATAGTAGTTTAAACACGTAAAAAATAACAAGAAAACCACACAAAGTGTATTACAAACAAGGGACATCACTCACGATGTTGTAAGACATGCAAGGACATCATGGCCAAAAACAACAAACAAGTGTGCACACAAGGAAAGGAATATCCCGCATATAATAGCAAATAAAGGCCGACAAGTTAAAATACATAAGTAGTCATGGAAACATAGAATCATATAAAAAAATTTGCATATGAGACATCCGTTAGCATGTTAGAATGATAACCATTATGTCAAAACATGTATAGGAAAGTAGTATAAAATTATAAGTATAAAATGAAACAATAAAACCTTTATGACATGAATGTGGATACCCCAGGTGATTTGGAATATAAGGGTGGAAGGAGAGCATCCGTGCCTAGCGTAAGTGTCCTATATCTACGATCACACTAAATAAAGAGGTGAACGTGCATGTGTGTATGATAATGAAATATAAGAGAGAAAGATAAGATGTGTAGTAAAGTGATCAAGCAAAGGACTACTAAAGTAAAAGTAAATTCCCCCATGATGCAAAATGTTGTGGGTGAATGGAATGGAATGCAAGATGGAATGATAGGAGAAACATGCCCCAAGTGTATGGAATTTTATGCGGTGAGGTTCATTTGGTTTTCCCCTCGAAGTCCATAATGAACCCTAAATGAGAGCATGTCATCGGGGAATTGGTCACTAGTGTTGTTTTGTATGTGTATCTACGCACGCGACTGCGATGCGTGTGTATGTGTAGTGGTGATGAAATGCGACATGGGGAGAAGATGTGCGTGGACCCTATAACCTAAGTGTATACCAAGAATTTGTTGAATAAATGAATGATGATTTAGCCCTAAGTGTATATCACTATAGAATGAGAAGGATGGAGAGGTATATGGAAAGATATGTGTGGACACTATAGCCTAAACATATACCACAACTTGTTGAATGGGTGAGTGATGATTTATCCCTAAACGTATATCACTACATGATGGAAGAAGAAGGTGACAATTTAGCCTATAATGTATGTCACTACGAGATGGGTGATGAGGGTGTATGAAGTGTATATGAGTATGGGGTGGATAATGGAAGGTGGTGATTTAGCACTAAGCGTATACCACTATGTGATGAATAAGTAGAGGGTGGTGAGTTATCCTAAAGCATATACCACTAAGTGATGAGTAAGAATGAGGTGGTTATTTAGCCTAAAGCATATACCACTAAGTGATGAGTAATAATGAGGTGGTGATTTATCCTAAAGCATATACCACTAAGTGATGAGTAGGATAAATGATGATGTAATAGAATGACTTAGAATAGGATAATGGAATAGGTAATGATAGAATGTAAGAGGATAATGGTGATATAACCTAAGGTGTATACCACTACAGTATGATTGAAAGTGTGATAATCCAATGGAATAATTTGTAATGTAGAAAATGTAATTGGAGGATGTTGTCATGAAAATGTGCAACAGGGAAATTGGAAATTTTCCAACATGACAACAATACCCCTGTGCCAAAATTTTCAATTCCTATCCTTCCAAGGCACCCTAGTCCACTCATTCAGTCCAATGACCTCTCAAATGATGTTAACTCAGTCCCCTAGGTGATTTAGGAAATTCAATTCAACCCCTTTAGGTGATTTTAGGAGTTCTTGAAAAATACTATTTTTGGGCAGTGTTAGGAAGGGTTACCATTGGCCTTACTAGGACCGATGCAACCCGTTGAAGTGGAAAGAAGGATCCAAATATGACATGGAGGTGAATTGAAGTACTAGAAACATCATAGAGTTATTTAGGAAGATCCAGGAAAGATTTGGAGAAGTTGGGGCAGTTTCACCAAAATTAGGGTTCACAAGTCTGAGCAGTGCACAAGGTCAAAAGAGTTAATGCACTTCGAGAAGTGATTCTAGGATCTCTACATGGAGTTAAGAGCCAAAGAAGACATTTTCGGAAAGGGAATTTCAATCCCTACAAGATGGTGCAATTATTTTTTTCACAACACTTTGGCACAATAGGTTTGTAAGCATTTTTTATCATGCACAGATGGAGGACCAAATCAAAACATTGATTTTTCAGGGATTAAATAGAGGAATCAAGAGATGAGACCCAAACCATAGGATTTAGAAGGAAATTTTCAGTCAAATTCATATAATATTTTTCCAAAAACTCCATCGGGAACTCCAGATATGGCCTTCACAGTTCACTCTCAAGGTTCGACACTTAGCCAATTTTTCAAGAGGACATGTGTCACTCAGAAGCTCACACATTTTGATGTCCATTTCATCCCTTTAGCAAAGGGACATAAAAAAATTCCATCCCATTTTTATCCTCTTGGACCCTAATATGACCTCCCACATTGCCAGTTAAGCCCCGAGAGCTAGTTAGAGCCTTACCTCTCACTGCATGGATGATCACCAAGTGTCACATGGAGGCACGATGTGCAAATTGATGTCCCCTTTTACAAAGGGACATGAGGGAAAAGAAAATTCACCCAGCCCCTTGAATCCCTCAGGTCATCCATGTGACCCTCTCTAGTGTAAATTTCCAGCCCCTAGGAGCTAGTGGAGCCAAACACTCCACTGTTGGATCTCCGCCAAGTGTCGCGATGAGGCACAAAGTGGAAATTGATGTCCCCTTCATCCCTTTGGAAAAAATGGATGAAAGGGACACAAAATTCTCCCTCCCCTCTCCCTCCTTCCATTTTCAAGATATAAATATGACACTTAGTGCATTTTTGCTCATTTTTCCCTCATGCCTCCATATGTTGCCGAAACTCTGCCGGATTTTCTCCAGATTTGAAAGTGAGTTTTTTGCATTCAATAAAATCCATGAAATCCTTTCATCATGTAAAAATGTTAAAAACAAATAAATCTTAGAGAAAAAATGGATCGAAATGATGAAGAACGAAGAGAAAACAAAGATTTTTTGCCAGATAACTACGAAGTCTCCAAATCAAAAAATATTCATATCTTGAAAATACAAGTCAGATCGAGATGCCATTTTTGCATACTCCTAATTTTTCAATAAGATCAAGATGAAAAAATTAGAGGTCAAATGGCGCCTGAATCATTTGTTCCACCAAAAATCTCATTTTATGCCCTAGCTCGAGTTTGTTAGATTTCTCAACAATCGGCTGGATTGGATCGAGTTTAAAACTTACACATAGAATCCAAATGAAAAACCTATCAAAATGGATTTTATTTTTCAAGATCGAGACACACAAAGTAGACCTGTAAATTTTGAGCTCCATTAATGACCGACATGGAAGCCCAGTGCTTGAAGGCATCGCTACCACGAAAATTTCAAATTTTATTCCAAGCATTCTAGTGGGTGAAATCAAGTGAAATTATGAGGATGTGACTACGAATGATGAGCTAATTCCAAAAATATGTTCCATCACAAACCGAGCACTGGAAACCCACTTTCTAAAAATAATAAGTTTTCTTATACCTATTTGCTATGTTTGCAAAGTCATCATCAAAAGTCACCGCAGGAAAAATAATGTGCATCGAAGGTCACTAGGAAGTTGGAATGAGTGTTTAGAGTAGAAAATAGTGAAAATGACCACTTACTTAAAATAGTAAGCCCCTTATATGGGTGCTTACTAAAAATATTAAATCACCCTAAGAAGTGGTCAAGGCGAAGGCAGTGTGTGAAGGAGTGAATGAGGGAGTTCATCGCATCAGGATGGTCTAGAAGAGGAAAAAATCACCCTTACTAACAATAATAAGTCTTCCATCTGGGCACTTGCTATTAATGGTAAGTTACACTCAGAGGGCAGTTTTAGCACAATGGAACATAAGGGGATCATCATTCGGATCATCCATGGGAATTTCTCATAGGGCATTCGAGATCCATCCTAGGAGAACCCGATAGTGTCTTTCGACACTCACTACATGGTTTAGGTCACAGGTATATCATACACAGGGTGAGATTTATGGTCATAGGTGGAACAATTCATTCAACTTGGAAATCATTCATGATATAATTTGAAGGAGTTTCTTAGGGTGTAAGGAGTTCTAAGATATAGATTTTAACTACATTTAGAGCTTTCTATCGGTAGGGATCAACATAATTCATCAGAAAAACATCTCCTCTTCTTCGTCTCTCTCTTATCTTCCTTCCCCCAAATTTCTCTCTCTTCTCAATGTTCTAATATTCCATTAGGGTTGCACTTTTTCATATGTCTCAATGTTCCTAATGTAATAAATCACCTTTATGTTATAAAAAGGGACTTAAAAATTTCTTAGGAAGTTGAAAAGTTTTAAGTTGTGTGAGGAAATATAGAAAAAGCATTGGGGGTAGATGAAGAGTAATCTCTCATTCTATAAATTATAAATCCATTCCCATTTCAAAGCTTCGATGATTGATTTTGTAAACTCAAGAGTGCATTGAGAGAACAAAGGAGATAGGCAAATTCTTCCTTTCCCTCATTCCCAAATTTCCTCCGTTTCTCCACTATGTACAACTTTCATTTGAGAAATTGATACAAGAAGAATTATTTTCTATCTTTCTTTGACTAAGGGATTTCTTGATACTTTGTGCTCACTAAATTCTATTTGGTTTTAATTCTACGTGCAGATTTGTTTCTCTTAGTTTTATTTCATGTGATGAAACTTCTAACTAATGTGTGCAAGAATATGGTTTTCTACCTACAACATTAGTTCTCTTACCTCTTTTATCACTCATCTTTCCCTATATTTAGACAAATTCTTCCCTAGAAATATATTGCTAGCTTTGTAGTAGGGTAAGTGGAGTGCTCTATTGGATCCTTGACTACAAGGTCACCCAAGAAAAATCACTTTCACCCACTCATGCATATATGGTAGTGCCTTGCAGGTTATGTAGAGGTAATTAGATTACTAGAGCGTGGGAAATAATTCCATCACTTTGTCCCCAAAAATTATCTTTCCAACAATTTTTGTGCCTCACCACCGTGGGGCATACTTGGTAGCATTGCACCCAAAATACAACTACAAGGTCTAAAAATCCAAAAAAAAAAATAGTTCGTTAAAATCCATTCTTGAAGGTTACACTATCAATTCTTACACGTGACCATTCATATTCCACGCTGTCCTTTCATATTTCTACTTGCAAGAAATTTTCAAGAATCTGTTTGAAAGGAGATATACCCAGGTTGAACAGTTGAGAGGTGTCGTTGATTCCACTTTCGAGGCATTCCAAAATTAGAAAATATAAATTGAGATGACCCTTATTTATTTTTCCAAGCCTCCTCCCCATCCGTATCTTCAAATAGTTCACCCGGTAATCCTATCCAAACTCCTGTTGATACCCCCTTCAATTCTTCCATTTTCCAACCTCCATTGAACATTGAGTTCCGAGAGGAAGAAGAATTCAAAGAAGAATTTGTAGAAGAAAGAGAAGAAGCAGAAAACAAAACTAGAAGGTGAAGTAGAAAGACCCCAACCCATTGTTCCATGGGGAAGAAATACAATCCCGCTCACTCTCGAACCACCTCTTCATGATCTACCAAGAGGGTCCCACAAGAGCTTTCCAAAATTCAAAGGCGATGACACACGAGATACTTGAAGAACACATCACGCTTTCACCACATCATGTGGGATTCTTAGAGTTGAACATGAAGACATTGACGTAATATTTTTCATGGAATATCTCCAAGAAAATCAATAGAATGGTTCTATCTCCTACGTGTCCGATCCATCACTAGTTAGAACAAAATCAAGACTACCTTCGAGGAAAAATTTAAATCAACTGAAGACTTTCAGGACCTCTTGGTACAATTGGCTCAAATGAAGAAAGGAGAAAGTGAAACAATGAGAGACTTCATGGATCATTTCAACCAATTGCTTCGTTGGATACCGGAAGACAAATTTTCGCCTAAAACAACGCCAAGATATTCTTCATCAATTCTCAATCACCGGAAGTAGAATTCTTCCTATGAAGAGTTTAACCAAAGAACATTACGAAGCACAAAGGATGGCCATAGAACTTTATGATGATCTCATCCTCTTTGGAAATATTAAAAATACCTCAAGGGGTAAGGCTCAACATCATGTAGATGAGAGAACAAATCATTCTTTGCAAAAATTAGTGAATGAGATGGTATCGTTGAAAAGAGAATTTTTTTAATGAGTACCTTCTCAAGGAAAAAATACAAATAAAATTACAGAGCACCCAAAGGCTTGAATTTGAGGCCCCACCCATGAATGTAAATTGCAAGATTCAATAAAGTGAAGCAAATCTTGAACAATAAAGTGAAGGTGATGATCTCCCAAAATATGATGAACTTGAGAATGATACACAAATCAGACTCTATGAGAATTATGGATTTGATAAAGATGATGAAGAAGATTCACCCTACTTCTTATGTGTAGTATTCACTCATTCTCAGTCTAAGAAAGGATCATCTTCCTCCACTGCTGTAAAAAACAAGAAGACTGATGATCCTCCTGTGGCGACTCTGCAAAACAAAATAATCAGTCAAGGATCTCCACTCCCATCTTGTATGGAGTGTACACTATAGAAACCTGACCCTGTAGCAAGCATGAGGTCACTTGTTACTCCAAGTAAGTCTTCCAATGTTAATTCTAAATTTAAATCTAAATCTACTCCTATAAAATCTAGTGTTTCAAAAGTTCCTAGTGTACCTTTCAAAATACCCTCCATTCACTAAGCATCAAACCCTGCTTCCAAATCTATTTTAGCTCCAAAATCAGTCCCTTCATGCCCCTTGTCCACATATTCTCCCTTTGAATTCATAGAATATGTGAACAAATCTAAGGTGTAGATTATTGAAACCAAATATTTGCGGAATCACCCCGAACAATTCGAGAGATTTGTTCAATATATCAGGAGTGGTAGTTTAACACCCAATGTTGTAAATCCTAGTTATAAAGGAATACCAAAAACCCACATACCCTCCATCACATAACATCCTTTATTTGAGTGCATCCAAGATAGATAAGGTTGAACATTTCTATGTCTCCTTTCTTATTGGAGAATATGTATTGAACAACTACATAATACATTTTGGTGCCTCCGACAATGTAATGGTCAAAGGTCACTAAGGCTCTCAAACTCACCATGACTCGACTAGTGGATATTGTTACTCCTTGGAGTGAAAAGAGGTCCCACTTTTAGGGAAGGTCAAAGATGCATAGGTGGCTCTCGCCAAATTTCCAGACAAGAAGGTTTCAACGATGATTTTGGTAGCAAACATTCTGAATTCATTTGGAATGTTGCTAAGCTAAGTCGAAGCTTTCACGAGACTTGGGAGGGAAAATTAAGATGAATTGGGTTGCTTGGTCTTTTGAACCATACAAGTGAAGGGAGACATGGAGAAATTACTTCCAGAGAATAAGATAAGGTAAACGGTGTGGAAGTCTGGAAGTCCAGAATCAAATCTTGTATCAAGGTAGCGGGCATATGAATCATTTTGTGACAACCGAGGAGGAAGATGATATTCCCATCTTGATATGGCCATAAATTCCATCCCGTAGAGGTATGGACCTTGAAGAAGCTTTAAGGAGATTTACGTTACAAGAGGGAAGCCCCGAATTGTCGGATGATGCAAACCACGAAGAAGAGGAAATGGTTCTTGGCGAATCTCAAATGGAAAAATCAGCTTATGTGCTTATCTCGTGATGAGGAGATATTCTCATTTCCATTCAAAGATGAAGAATCCCTTTATCCTGTCACCCAGGAAGAGACCAATCCAACCCATGATGATCCCTCAAAAGGTTTGAAGGAACTATCTATACAAGAACTACTTAGAGCCGTAGAAGAAACATAAGACCCTGACCTAAGTTTCAAACTCCTTAAACAAGCCATGAATCTACAAGACAAACATGAATCTAATTTGGAGACCTCGACCAGTGTGAATATCGCCATGTTGAAATAAATCAAGAGGAGAAATATGATGCCCATTTTGAGCTAATGGTTGATGTATACAATGATGAGATGGAGGTATTTTCTTTCCATTTGAAGAAGAATAACTTTTCCATGATGAATAAATTGAAGCAAGGATTTTTAGGCCTTTGAAAGCTGAAGCTCCTCTTGATGAAGGAGTGATAAAAGAAACAATTCCCAAGATGATGAAATAATCCTTTTGGATAGTTTCCTTGATCTAAAAATAAATATTCTTTGAAGACTTATAAAGATGAGCTATAGGAAGTAACCAAGGAGAACTCCTGTATAGGAAATCTTGGATGTAGTAGAAAGTGCAGAATATCCCAAGCTAATTCTTGATCTCTTAGCTCATGTTATGGCCATACAGGACATGTATGAACCTACTTTTGATCCTCCATTCAATCTTCAAGCACCTCATAGTGGAGTAGAGAAAATGATAGGTCCGAGGTTTCTCATGGAAAAGAGGTCAATGAGCATAAACCTGGGAAAGAAAAGAATCTGAATATTCAAGTAATTTGATAAAAATCAGCCCTCTCGGGGCAACGGTAGGATGCTTAATGTAGAATCAACTATGTGGATAAATGCGGATGCAACTGCAGCATGACAGACCAATTTCAAAGATAATGAAGGCAATGAATTTTTAAGCGAAGGCATGCACATAAAGAAGCTCATGTAGACTCACTCCTACCAAGTACACATATAATCATGAAAGAACATGAATTTCATAAGTTTAGGAGAGGAGGCTACCATTGGAACCATCCAATGACTTTGCGAGAACATCATCATTCGGTGTTGCCCCTTTGAAGGTAACTCCTAAAAATGAAAGTTCTTTAGTGAAAGGGTTTTCCCCACCTTGTACCATAGGTGATTGTTAGGTGTGTTTCCCTTTCTGTTGTGTGTGTTTTTTCCTTTCCGTGTGTGTTGTGTGCTTCCTTTCGTCATTTTTGGTGTGTGTGTGTTTCCTTCTTCTCTCTCTCTCTCTCTCTTGTTATAAGTGACTCTGCAGATGCCCAATGGATAAGGCACGAGTCTTTGTGTTCTAAAGTTGAGATTTTGGATTCTCCATGTCATGTCTTCTTTGTGCTCATTCCATGCCATGTCCCCAAGCTAGAGCCTATTGTTGTCATACAAATGCGCAATAGGGAAATTGACAATTTTCCAGCATGAAAATGATACCCCTATGCCAAATTTTTAATTCCCATCCGTCCCAGAACCCTGTGTCCACTCATTCATTCCAACGACCTCCCAAATTATGTTAACTTAGTAGCCTAGGTGTTTTAGAAAATTTAATTCAACCCCTTAGGTTATTTTAGGAGCTTTGGAAAAATTCTATCTCTACGCAGTTGTTAGGAAGGGCTACCACTAGCCTTCCCAGATCGATGCAACTCCATGAAGTGGAATGAAGAATAAAAATCTCACATGGAGCTTAATCAAGGCCTAAAAAATCATGGGAGTGATTTAGGATTATTTAAGAAAGATTCGGGAAGTTGGGGCAATTATCACCAAATTATGGTTTAGAAGTCTGAGCAGTGCACAAGGTCAAAAGAGCTATTGTGCTTCAGGAAGTGATTTTGGGAGCTCTAGATGGAGTTAAGAGCCAAAAATTACTTTGTCATAAAGGGAATTCCAATCCCTACAAGATGGTGAAATTATTTTTTCACAACACTTTGGCGCAATATGTTTGTAAGTAGTTTTTATTATGCATAGGTGGAGGACCAGATCATAACTCTACTTTTTCAGGGATTAAATGGAGTTATCAAAAGATTATACCCCAACCATTTAATTCAAAATGAAATTTTTAGTCAAATTCATATAATTTTTTTCCAAACAACTCCATCGGGAACTCCAGATACGGCCTTCACAAGTTCGCTCTCAAGGTTCGACACTTAGCCAATTTTTCAAGAGGACATATGTCAGCTCCAGGAGCCTGGTGCATTTTGATGTCCCTTTCGTCCCTTTAGAAAAGGGACATGAGGGACATAAAATTTCACCTAGCCCTTTTTTAGCCTCCTGAACCCTAATATGACCTCCCGCATTGCCAGTTAAGCCCCGAGAGCTAGTTGGAGCCTTACCTCTCACTTCACGGATGATCGCCAAGTGTCGGATGGAGGTGCGATGTACAAACTAATGTCCCCTTTTTCCCTTTCCCAAAGATACTTGACAAAAAAATAAATGCATCCGGACACTTAAAGCCCTCAGGTCATCCATGTGACCCTCTCTAGTGCAAATTTCTAGCCCCTAGGAGCTAGTGAAGCTAAACACTCCACCGTTGGATCACCGCCAAGTGTTACGATGATGCGCAAAGTGGAAATTTATGTCCCCTTCATCTATTTTCCCAAAATGGATGAAAGGGACACAAAAATGTGCCCTCTCCTCTCCCTCCTTCCATTTTCAAGATATAAATATGAGACTCGGTGCCTTTTTGCACATTTTCCCCTCACGCCTCCATATGCTACTCTATTGAAACTCAAAAATCGATTTTCTCCAGATTTGAAAGTGAGGTTTTTACATTCAATAAAATACACGAAATCCATTTTCATCTAAAAACAACAAAAACAGAAATCTTAGATTGAGATGCCATATTTTGACTTCCTCATTTTCCAAGACGATCAAGATGTAAAAATGAGAGGTAAAATGGTGCCTTGAATCATTTGTTCCAACAAAAATCCCATTTCATGCCCTAGCTCACGTTTGTTGGATTTCTCAACAATTTGACGGTCAAATTGAGCTAAAAACTTGCACACATACTCCAAATGAAAAACCTATCACAATGGAGTTGATTTCTTCATGATCGAAATAAAACCAGACTTGTAAATTTTGAGCTCCATTAATGGCCGTCATAGCACCACATACCCGAAGCCACCATTAGGCGATAATTTTAAATTTTGTTTCCCAACATTCTAGTGGGTGATATCAAGTGAAATTAGGATGAAGTAACCACGATGATCAACTGAGTCCAAAAATAATGTTCCATCACAAACCAAGCACTAGAAACCAACTTTCTAAAAATAGTAAGTTTTCTTATACATACTTGCTATGTTTGGAAAGTCATCATCAAAAGTGATTGCACTAAAGATAATGTGCACCAAAGGTCACCAAGAAGTTGGAATGAGTGTTCAGAGTAGAAAATAGTGAAAATGACCACTTACTAAAAATAATTTAGCTCCTATATGGGTGCTTACTAAAAATAATAATTCAACCCAAGAAGTGATCAAGGTGAAGGCAATGTGCAAAGGAGTGAATGAGGGAGTTCATAACATCAAGATGGTCTAGAAGAGGCAAAAATACCAACTTACTAAAAAAGTAAGTCTTCCATCTAGGGCACTTGTTATTAATGGTAAGTTACACTCGAGGGCGTTTTGGCATAATGAAACAAATGGGGATCATCATTCGGGATCATCCATGGGCATTTCTCACAGGGCATTCGAGATCCATCCCAAGAAACCCGATAGTGTCTTTCGACACTCACTACATGGTTCAGGTCATAGGTATATCATGTACATGGTGGGAGTTGTGGTCATAGGTAGAAAAATTCATTCAACTTGGAAATCATTCATGATCTAATTTGAAGGAGTTTATTAGGGTGCAAGGAGTTCAAAGATCTAGATTTTCACGATATTTTGAGCTTTCCATTAACAGGATCAAAAAACTTCATCAGGAATGACATCTCCTCTTCTTCTTCTCTCTCTTATCTTCCTTACAGCAAATTTCTCTCTTCTCAATGTTCTAATTTTGCATTGGGGTTGCACTTTTTCATATGTCTCAATGTTCATAATGTAATAAGTCACCTTTATGTTATAAAAAGGGACTTAAAAGTTTCCTAGGAAGTTGAAAAGTTTTAAGTTGTGCAAGGACATATAAAAAGGCATTGGGGGGTAGATGAAGAGTCATCTCTCATTCTATAATTGTAAAGCCATTCCCATTTCAAAGGGTTGGTGATTGATTTTGTAAACTCAAGAGTGCATTGAGAGAACAAAGGAGATAGCCAAATTCTTCCTTTCCCTCATTCCCAAATTTCCTCCATTTCTCCACTATGTACAAATTTTGTTTGAGCAATCAATATAAGAAGAAGGATTTTCTAGCTTTCTTTGACTAAGGGATTTCTTGATACTTTGTGCTCATTAAATTCTATTTGGTCTTATTGCTACTTGCAAAGTTGTTTCCTCTTAATTTTAGTGCATGTGATGAAACTTATAACTAGTGTGTGCAGGAATCTTATTTTCTACTTGCAACATTATTTCTCCTACCTCTTTTCTCACTCCTCTTTCCCGCTCTTCAGAAAAATTCTTCCCTAGTAAGAGATTGCTAAATTTTCCACAAGGTTAGTGGAGTGCCCTTGTTGGATCCCTGGTCGTAAGGTCACCCAAGAAAAATTACTTTCACTCGTGCATACATATACGAAAACTACACCAGTTAAGTAAAGGGACTTAGATTCCTAGAGCGTTGGAAATAATTCCATAACTTTGTCTCCAACTATTTGTTTTTCCAACAGAGGATATAATAGAAGATGATAGAATGTCATAAGATGATGTAGAAGTGATGAAAGGAGTGGTGATTTAACCTACGGTGTATAATTGCTACATGATGATGGGTGTGGGTGATGATATAGCCTAGAGTAGTGGTCACTAGTCCAATGAATATGGCATGATGAAATGTCACATATAGGTAAGGTCCATTTGATTGGTAAACCCTCGGCAGATCGAGTATGGACCGAGGAACTAAAGTGCGTCATAGGGTGGTGAGTGCAATGCGTAGAACAAGGTAGTGTAGGTGACAAAATGGTGCATAGGGTGCGTAAATGCATGGTAAAATGTAGGAAGTGTGATAATAGGTGTAGATAGAATATGTAGTGGTGATAGGTAAAGATAGACCCATGGATAATGTGACCTAGCATAAATATAGAATGTGTGGATGTAATGTAAAAATAGAGTCATATATAATGATGACTAGTGTAGTGTGTATAAGGTAGGTGATATAGGAATAACTAGTAGATGAGGTATGTATAGGATGATGTAAGATGTGTGGTGTGTGTGGTTCATTGTAATGGTAATCCCTCAACAGTCTAGTGTGAACCGAAGCACAAGAGTGTATCATCGGGTAATGAGGGTGTGGTCATATGCAAGCGAGTGATAGATAGGAAATGTTCAATGTAAGATAATGTAGTTAGGATAAAAGAAAGGGGGTAAGTATGTGATGGGATATTCCCATCAGCGTAATGTGTATTGGAGTAGGTGAAATCATCAAGGAGGTTGTCATCACTTGGATCAAAGTCAAATGGATCTAAATTAACAACTCAGTAGGCTATAATATGAGGTTGATCATGTAATGAGCTAGTGAGAGACAAATGGTACATGCCCATAGCATATTCTTCATCAGTAAATGAAGGATGTGGAAAACTGTGTGCATACCATCGAGTGAGGTTGGGTGAATGGCCAAGAAAGGAACTATTGCAAATGAAAACATGGCCAAAGGGCATGGGAAATGAAATATCAGTGTGACTGGGGTCTAATGTACCTCCAATATAAGTAAGTCAGGAGTCCCCTAATGTGAGTGGAGAAGAACAAGGGTGCGTGGTAGATAGACTAAAAGATCAAAGACACACAACCATAGGTGGCAGTGATGGTGACAAAACCGTAATATCGATAAGATACATGAGTAGAAAGCTCAAGGTCTTAAAAATTAAAGCCAAGTCCAACTAGACTAGCAAGAGAATAGATGGTTTCATCACATGCGGGATTGAATGGAACATGTTCCCAATAAGAGTTGTGAATGAAAAGTGTACATGTAAAAGGGGTGGGAGGTAATGATGAAGACGAAGAAGGAAGGATATCATGTGTAGGTAGAACAAGTGGCTGATGTGGAACAATAGCGGTAGTAGGAGATAGTGTGGGAGAGATAGCATCTAGTAAGCGATAATGCCATCAAGTGGTGGTAAATGGGGTTGATCATCCATAGGCTGAGGTTCATCAGTAGTATCAATGCGGGGCATAGGGATGCTAGTATTAGGGTCACAAACATAATATTGGAAGGTATCACGATCGCAAAATATAGTACTCTCGATAAACTCATGCAAGAATTTGACACAACAGTGGAATATAGAAGCAATAGCTCAGATGACATGAAGCCATGGCCTTCGAGAAAACAATTATTGGATATAGGAAAATCAATGACAAAGAATACAATAAGGAGAGTCTTAGGACCTACAGTGAAAGGAAATGTAATGTGGTATAGAAAAGAAACAGAAAACACCATCATAAGCATAGAGGGAGATGGAAGAAGGGCTAATGTCACGAGCAGACAAACCTAAAGCCTAGATAAAGGTCATAGAACACAAATTGAGCTCCGACCCATTTTCGATAAGAGTGCACTTGAAAGAAACATTGTAAATGCAGAGATGATGTAAAGTGGTGGGTCATTGTCAAAAGGATGAGTATCAGCATGAGGGTTGGCCCAGAATGTTATATGTTGGGAAAAGGCATGGGAAAACATGTCAGACAAGGAATCAAGATGTATCTCAAAGCAGCAACATTGGTAGTAGCAAAAAGGGTTTGAACGCGGTGAAGCAAATTAGGGTGGGTAAGTAGATATTTGGTGATAGAGATATCCATGATAGGAAAAGGAAAATCCCTAGAAGGTGGTAGAAAGAGACGTCGGGTTCACTAAAACAATTAACAAAAATAGCTATCTAATGGACCTAGATGGGTTATTACCTAGGCATTAATGCTAATCTAAATAGGAGGACTAAAACATTGTAGTAAATGAACTAAAACAATATATAATAATAGAAATTAATTATTTTAAGTGAAACAAAACCCTAAGTATGAAAGAGAAGGGAAGGAAATAACTTAATTGATTGTTGTAGATGGTCATACAAAGGTTGCAGTTTGATTATAAAAGCTAGAAGTGCAAACAAACACTCGGTGGACGCTATGAATGGTAGATCCGGTGAATGTGAGATGTCCGAGGCACTGGGACTATATTGGGGCACATTGGGGTTCCCCGGTCTCACAATCTAGGCACTTTGAACACTTGTAAAGGTCAAAACATGAGTTCAAAAGTGTCGTAACTTGGTCTAGAAACCCTTCTTGTTTTTCATGCTAGATTTGTTAGATAAACTAGAAAATGACCTGCAATGCAAAGAGAAATATCAAACCATATAAAAATAAAATATGTAAATGAATGGGCCGACTGACCTCGGCCGCCAAACTAGTGCACTTATCACTTTGAGTGTTGTACTACATTACGAGATGCTGATGTTGTTCTCGTGCATGTGTGTGTGTTGTTCCTAGGTTCTCTCATGTCGGTCACACTTTGTGAAGTAACGAGCAATAATAACTATAGAAAATGTAAATAGAATGTGTGCATGTAATAGAATAAAATCCCTACCCCTATGAAGTGTGTGTGATGTAGATCTTCCTAGCCTTGATGCATGGTACTATATGGATGCAATGGATTAAACTTTAATGGAGTGATAGATAGTAGTGATGTTAGGGCCTTCATTATGGTCTTATAAGCTTTATATTTATAGGGCTCTCAAGTTTAATTTCACAAGTTATCCCGAGAAGGCCAACTGGGAAAATATAAAGACAACAAATGGCTAGAAAAGCCCCAAACGAAAGCGAGAAAAGGATGTGCATAAACCGGGCACCTGTAAGTGGGACCAGGGCCCCTCTAGGGCACCCTAAGTACGAGACTAGGTGCCTGAATTTGGGCTAAAATGACGGTGTAGTTGCGAAACGGGCGGGTATGTGATGGAAAATACATGGGAAGTACAAAAAAATAAATAAAATAAAGATGGAAAAAGGTGGGATTAATTAGTACTTTAACCACTCGAGAACCTTCTAAATAGTAGTATAAGACCGGGCTAAATTATGTGTAAAGTGTATAATTTTGTGTCTACAAAGTGACACAACTGGCATGATATCGCCCAAAAAATACGATCTTCTACAACATCTACAGGATCCTTTCTACACTCTTGCCTCGTCATAGATCAGGTTCACATGTTCCTTTTTCACATTTTTCATTTTACATACTTCTTTACATGATTTTTACACATATACATGTGTATTTGACTACTTGTTTATTCTTCTCTTTTGCAAGTCCGTCTGTATGGGAAGCGGTAGTCAACATCATTCATCACCATCCTACATCAACAAACAACATCAAACACACAAGCATCAAAATCAACAACATGCACATTGGTGACATCTACAACATGTGTTTCCACCCTAGATCATTATCTCATCACTTTTTGCACTTTCTCATCTTTAGTCTCCACGTTCCACCTTTTTATCACTCCATACTTTTCCTTGTCTCTCGACACGCTTCTTGCCATCGATCTACATGGTTATTAGGTACGCATCTCTTATCTACTTTATGTTATCAAGCTTTCACTCAACAACATAAAGTGGGGGCAAATGTAGACACAAAATCACACACTTTGGGTAATTATTTAGTCATGATTGCATACTACTATTCATATGATTCCTATGTAAGAAAAGTACTAATTAACCTATGTCTTTGGCCATATTTTCCTTCTTTCTATTGCCACTTTTTTTCTTACACTCTTACTTTCTCAGCCTGTATTTTCATACCTTAGAATTTATCATCCTAGAATATAGTGCCCAACCAAGACGTCAATGCCAGTGCTCCCGTCCTTCTGGTGCTCCTGACCTCTTTATACTTTATTCACATCTTTTGGGTCATTTCTAGCAGTTTGATCATCTTATATTTTTGGTTGTTAGAATTTTCAGGGTTAGTTACACAATTCAAGCAAGGGAATCATATAAATATAAAGTTATGTGATCATAATAAAGGACCAAGCACAAAGCATTAGCTATCACCACCTAAGGTTGCATCCAAAGGATATTCAAGAGCATTCAAGCATCCATTCTAGCATCCATTCTAGCATCCATTCAAGGAAAGTGACTACATTATTTTGCATACACTTTATAGGATGGGAGTCTATTCTATTCCATGTACACATCTATTACATTTCTTTAAATCTACTTACTTACTCTCTATTCAAGTGTGACACATAAAGGAGCCACCTAGGCACGATTGCACACACACACACACACACACACACACACACACACACACACACACACACACACACACACACACACACACACACACACACACACACACACACACACACGTAACTACATTGGGTCCGAAATGTAGTGTAGTTCTCAATTATAAGATCACTTGTTTGATTGTTGAGGATAGTCCTCCCCTCATTTTATATCTTTCTTTTTTAGGATTTTATGTCTCTTTGAGGGTTTTGTAGGTCATTATTTTATTGTAGGTTTCTAGCGACCTCAATGAACATTGTGCGACATAATAGTGACCTAAGGAGAAGGAAGACGAACAACTGTGTGACTAGTCAAAGATAGTTTTTTTAGCATTTTCATAGTTCCAGTGCCCATTTTCGCATGCATACGCTGTAGGCGCCTCTATCTAGTGTTTTCCTCCAGATTTGCATTTTTCTCGAGCTTCATTGTGACATTATCTGCTTGATTTTCCATTTGCCTAGCTCTATGCATTTTCGGGATTTCTACAAATTAGCTAAGTTTTTCTATATCCTCTTTTCACTTAGGGTTTTAGATTTTATAACTTAGTTTGCTTGGGCTAATTTCTTTACTTAATTGACGATTCATTTATTGCTATAATAACAATCGATTAAGCATTTTCATAGAATTTATTCATATTTTTGTTAATCATGTGGACTATAGTGAACAATACCAACTTCCCTCCATCCTCTATACAACTCACCGTAAAGAAATCCTTCAACTTAAAAATGTGAAATAGTGTAAATTATTCAATAAAATTCCTTAAAGATATGTGGTCTCATAGACTTTGATGATTATGGAATATACAAAAAAATAGATTTGTTGAAAAGACCATTGGAAAATTTTAAGGAAATATAATTCGTGGATGTAAATCCATAGTTAACCTTTACTAGCATCCTCTCAATGTTTATCAAACTTAGAACTTGAATAACATATTTTGCTCCTTAAGATCTAACATCTACTTGTGATGTGAAATGCACGGAAACACTTGAATATGGCTGAAGTGGAAGGTTTTTGCTACTTCAATTTTTCATGGCATTTCAATCTATCTTTTGGATATGGCCAAATGAGATTCAAGAGAATGTAAAGGAAAATAAAAGTGAAGGCTTAAAATCTTTAATCTTGACTCCACATGCCTCTTGCATGTTTTCCTCTCTACGCAAACCACACTACACATGTCAATGGAGTGTTCTGGAACTTTGCATTCAAAGGGGAAATTAATCAACATTAATTTTAATGTTTATTTTTATATCTGGGTTCATGGTAGGCAAGGGATCCAAGTTGATCGTCATGATTCACCATCAACATTATTAATCCCATCTTCAAGAAAAGTGTCATGCTCTCTAAAGCACGATCCACATTCAAGGATTTCTTTTACAATTTAAGGATTTCTTATGGTGCTCAAGAAATTTAGTATTGGCATTCATGGCCTCAACCACTTGTTCACCGCCACCCCTATTTCAAAAGGATTCCTAACAAAACAAACTTACAAATAAAGGAATAAAAACAAATCTCACATCTTGATGATGTCTCAAAGTTCCTCTTCCTTTGGAATGAAGTTTATCGCATCCTCCATAGTTCCTTGGAGTTGGATTTGGAGTTTATATTGGGGTGGAGGGTGGAGCTTCTTGAGGGATCATATGTAACAATGATCATAGAGTTTATTAAAATTTGTTCCATCCACATCAAGTACATTAAGCCCAAAGGTGTGGGTGAGTTTAGTTAGATAGAGGCCACAATATAGAGTCCCTCATTCAATAGATTCATATCCTTATTCTTCTTCTTATGCATCGAGGAGAATGAAAAATAATTAGTGTGCATAGTGCATAGTGTATTTACAATGTGATCTAATAGAATTTCAGTCCTTGTTTAATATATTCCATAACTCTTCCTCCTCCTCCACTTTCAATGTGAAATGTCCCTTGTGGCAAGGAATGCATTTCAAATGGCCTTGCATTGTGCAATGCATAAAATCCCCATTAGAATAAGAACACCTATAAATGACAAGGTATTACTAAATAGAAGAGAATGGAAAAAGGAATTGTATCGATGAATTTCCATCTAATGATGTTGATATTTTCATTGAGATAGAGAGTCCAACAAATATTTTAGGGTTGTTTAGGCAATTACAAGATGCGGTTGTATCGAAGAAATTATTGATTAGGTTGAATGAAATTGTTACTAGCTAGTCATTAATGAATTTGATCAAGCCCCGACTAGAATAAATAGTTCTTCATTTCAAAATTAAGATCCTCTCCTCTCATTTATTATTTAAATGTAAGGTTGGGGCTATTGAATCTAAGTTTTAATTTGTAAATATGAATGATTTATTCTCTTGGCATAATTTTTACTTTCACATGGCATAATAGGAATGTGGGTTTCATATTTACATTCGTGTTTTTGTATGGAGCATTTCGGCTTTGTTAGATGATCCATGTGTTGTTCTCCCTACACAACTAGAACCCTGCCATGACGGTGTCACTATTGGAAAAGAGCATTCTTGAAATAGATGGTGATGGTGGTGTCTAGGTTTCCAAGCTTTTGGTTCAACATATATTTTAGGTGGGCTAGATCTATCACCACAATTCTATCTCACATTGCACTAACATTGATACTGAGAATACATAGTTCACACCTTCCGTTTCAACAAGACTGCATTGACATGGGATTCTCTCGCCACGAGGTCCTAAAATACTAGAAAAATACACAACTTCTTCTCCCCATCCCCAACAACTAATTTATTTCCATATTGGAAACAACTTTCTAGCCCAAAAGGTTGGATATATCCTCTACTTCTATACTTCTCAACAAAGTCATTAAAACCCTTAAATCTCTCAAATAAAAATGAAAACCTTGTCAAATATTAAATTTCAAACCTTGCAACCGAAATTCATTCATGAGCCAAAATATTAGGCTAAAAGGTGCTCCTTTTTAGTTCAAATTTGTGAGAAAAGTACAATATATACTCACCCCTCATAAATCTTCTTCAATCCATCAACTTTAACTTCATTATATCCTTATAAATGTTTAAAATAATAATTTAAAAGTCAAATTAAAATAAGCATGTCCTTAATTATGAATTATGTTATTTATAAGAGTAAATCATTTTCAAAAATAAAATTATAAGTCACATTTATGTACTACAAAATTGGCTAATTTGTACATTTATCTTTCGACAAAAGATAATATAGAGAATATCAAAAATCTGAAAATCTTTTAAATAAATATATATCGTTTTTTCATCACAAAAATAGAATTATAAGTAGCATTTATGCACTACAAAATGGCTAATTTATACATTTATATTTCAACAAAAGATAATATAGAGAATATCAAAGATCTCAAAATCTTTTAAGTAAATATATATTATTTTTTTCATCACAAAAATAGAATTATAAGTCACATTTATGTACTACATGACTAATTTATACATTTATCTTTTGACAAAAGATAATATAGAGAATCAAAATCTAAAAATATTTTAAGTAAATATATATGGTTTTTCCATCACAAAAATAGAATTATAAGTCACATTTATGCACTACAAAAATGGCTAATTTATACATTTATCTTTTGACAAAAGATAATATAGAGAATATCAAAGATCTAAAAATCGTTTAAGTAAATATATATTGGTTTTTTCATCACAAAAATAGAATTATAAGTCACATTTGTGTACTACACAATTCTAATTTATACATTTATATTTCGACAAAAGATAATATAAAGAGAATATCAAAAATCTAAAAAACGTTTAAGTAAATATATATATGTTTTTTCATCACAAAATTGAAATATCAAAGATCAAGAATTCTTCTTGACTTTGTATCTTTCCAAATCTTAAAGATTTCATTCCAATCTACATCATTTGCTCGAGAGATACTCGCATTAGTGCATCTAATGTATCCAACCCCAATTTTGATTTTCTTATGTCTTTGATGATGTTTTGTTTAGAAAAACCCCTTTCACAATCTATTGTGCTTGCAGGAATGACAAGTACGGCTTGCCACAACTTCATTAGATGAGGATAACTTTTGTGCCAATGTTCTGTGTTACGAAATACCTTCCATGCATCTTTCATTCTAAAACCCTCACAAGCCAAATGTAATGAATCAACAAAAGAATGCAACTCCCTTCTACAACCAGCAACATTAAATATAGGTACAAAGTCAATAGTTACATCAACATTTGTATGTTGTAAATGTTGAAGAAGCCTCTCAAGCCAACGTTCTGTAATATTATCTCGACTTTGACGATCCGATGGATAATAGGAAGGGCTAAAAAGCTTTGTTGCATTAAAAAGTGGAAGGTCTGGAAATCTTTCATTCAAATTGTCTATGAGAGATTGAATATAACCTTCTGTGAGTTGTTGACAACTCTCTCGTGTGCCTTCAATAAGAGGTTTCATGGTTTTCTTCCTTGCCTCACTATAGCCAAAATCCTCATTTGGAATTTGTATATATTTTAAATCATGCCTGTCTATGACTATTCCTTCCTCTTTGATTTCAATATATCCATATTGAGAATCAACTAAAAATTTGGATAGATATGTTGTACCTTCTGTAAATTTTTCTTTTTGCAAAAACCATCTAGTATAAATTATTTATTGTTTCATCAAGAGCCAACCCAATCACTGTTATGTCCACATTTTCTTCCTGAAATGTCCTGTTCAAATTATTGAGCTCACCCAAGACATCAACAAGCATATGCAAACAATATTGAGTAGAGTAAATTCTTGCCTTGTCATACCACAATGAGAATTTCTTATCTTTTTTCCATAGACTTAAAATAGCAGGCATAAGCTTTACAAGCCTTATAATTACCTCACCTCTTGATAGCCACCTGATTGCATGGATTTGTAGAACATTTAGCACATCAATGTGCATAAATTTGAGTAAATCATTGAGTTCATTGTTTCTCTTTGGTGAGTTTTGAACCCATGAATACACTTTATTTGCAATTTTTTCTACATGCAACAACTCTGGTACCTTTTTAGAAGCATCTCCTGCAGCTAGTGACTCGCGGTGAGCTACACAATGCACTGAAATAAGATCTGGAACATCCCTTTTCAAGAATGAAACAAAACCATTTTCACGCCCAACCATTGCTGAAGCTCCATCTGTTGACACGGCTACCAAATTCTTAATCAAAAGGCCTCTATCATTCATTAACTATTTTACTGTATCATATATTGTTTTCCCTTTTCCATCTGGAACATTCATAATCTTCATAAATTGAGAAGTAGGTACCCAAAACCCTCTCGATGTTAAAAATGTTGTAAACAACCAAGTGTTGCTCAAGTCACGATCGTGCTTTCATCAACCATTAATGAGAAGAATGGACTTTTCAACATTTTTTCTTTTTGAACTTCTTCAAAATATTTTGATGTGCGAGTAAGAAGGAAATCGTTTTACTGACCTTGCGATTTGTGTATGAACCATAATCTTGCGACTTTGGCATATGTGGAGTATTCATGTTGAAGAGAAACTTACAAATTTTTTCATACTTGGCTAAAGATAAATCTTCTCGACATACAAAATAAGTTGTTTTCATTGTGGTGATCACTCTTTCCATATTAATATCTTCCATTTGAATAATGTGATCTGGAATAGGCTTCATCTTTTTCTCTAAAAATTGATCCATCTTGCTTGAGCATCCTTATGAAACACCGATTTTTCATGGGTGACAAGAGCATCATGTTGTAAATTAACACATCCATCCCTTGTACCCCATGGACTAGACATTTTGTACTTTTCACAATAGTTACATTTCATAATTGTTTTACCATCACGCTTGAAATAATTTAACCAGACAAACTTATCTAGCCATTCCATGCGAAATTTCCTTTTTGATGATAACTTTTCTTTCCCTTGATTGTTTCCTCCTTCTTCAACTTCATTTCTTTCATCTAAAGAATCATCTGATTCTGACCCAAAAATTTCTTGGAATACTTGTTTCCTTTTAATGTTATGAGTCTCTTCATTCGTTGTATTTGTTTTAGGTTTAGTCCATTTATACATTTCCCCAAGAGTAGCTTGTTTCTTTCTTTTTTCTGACATTTTTTCAATCACCTAAATAGTAGAAAGAAGTATATCAGTAAAATAATATAGACATAATACAATTAATAGATTCATAAATTTTAGAAGGATATTCGCTTAGTTTAAATTAACAATAAAGTATTTTAAAATAAAAAATGTTGTTGGCTTTCCTTTCAATTTTAACTTGATGTTTAACATCAAAACATATATAAAACTTACTAATAAAATTTGCATTTAACATGAAAATTACAAAAAAATTATTACTTAATTGTAAATAATCTAATTTTTAAATATTTATTAAAAAAATGTTTAAATATAAGCCTATGAAAAACATTCAAAGTCTCAATTGGTAAATTAATAAAGATTGGATTATTTTAGATCAATAAGAAAAATATACAAAACATGGATTAATTGGCTACCTGAATGCAGAGAAGAGCCAATGTATTCAAACTCGTGAGGAAAATTGCAAAGGTTCCAATTCCCAAATAAATTGGATCAAATTTCTCCCTTCTCACATAAACTCAATCTGTAAAAATTCAAAATTTAGACTAATTCATCTAATAAAGATATTCTTTGAAAATTGTAATAAAAGAAAACATTATTGATTGAATTATTCATCAAATTTTTCAGTAGAATCTTGAAGGTCACAGATAGAATAGTTAGAGACTTAGGGATTTAAAAAAGCACACCCCCAGTTCACAATCAAATGGAAGTCAAAACTGCTACAACGACTAGGCTACTGAAGAGGAGAAAGTATTTCTTGTTTCATCAGTTCTCAAAAGAAATGAAGGCTTCGGCCAATGGGTAGTTACCTATTGTTTCAATTATAAAACATACTTATAGTGCTAACACCTTCAATAGTTGAAGAGAATCCATGATGAGCTTCTGACCTAGAAAAGGTCGAGAGATGTTTTAAACACCTATCTTTTGGAGCATTATGCAAAGAACCAAATTTAAGAGTTCAGCATGTTGTGTAAAAATTCTGTTTAGTATATAAGTATGAGAATAAAATTATAAATTCATTAAACTTCTACATCATGTCTAATATATTACAAATGGTCAGAGCTCTAGACTAGTTGAACAAGTTAGAAAATCGGAGCCGGTGACATTCAGCAATGCCATTCAAAAGGTAAAGTATTGTGAAGAAGATTGGCTTAAGGGTGGACAAACACTGCAGAATAAGATTCAAGCCAATGTTGTTGGAAAGGAAACTGCAAGCATCACATAATGCCAGAGTCAGAGACAGAAGCAATGGCAAATAAAGGAGTATTGGAGTGGAAAAGTCTGTCCTTGCAAAGATGGGGCAGAGCATTGAGCTACGTTCATGGAAGTGGCAGGCAAGGTTAAGAGAATTAAACTACAAGCTAATAACAATTTTTTAATTTTTAGCTAGTCATTGTGAAAAATAATCTACAGAAAATGTAACATTAGAAAAATAGATAATACTCACCTCACCTGCAATGGCACTCTGAAATGGTAATGCAACATACCAAATCCAATGTTAAAATGTGAGAGAACATAGACAATTTTTCAGGAGGATAGCTGGTCTGCATATGAAAGGTAGGAACTGGAAGTGTGACCTGCTTGCAAAATGAAGATAGCATTGTCACATATTTAAGAAGCTCAAGCATGTAACTCTGTCCATGATGGCGCCTAGATGCTCACGATTCACCATAAAATTAAATATGCAGGCTGCAACATACAAATTTGTATTAATGATCCATCATTCACCATAAAATTAAATATGCAGCATACAAATTTATATTAATAATCATCCATATTTGTTGCGTGTCTCAGAGAGGACTGCTATCACAACTACTAGTTTTAATTAACATTTATATTAATGATCCATATTTGCCCGCTGCCACTTCCAAGGCTTTATCAACAAACCCATTTTTTGCAAACCAACAACCATAATTGTTTTAGGGGCTGCACATATTGATAAGGCATTTTGAAAACTAGAAAACATCCCGAGCACTTTTCCTTGTCAAACCAAGAAGTGGGGGTTGGAAGTCTATTTTACACTTCCAATGCCTTTTTGGCAATCTATTGCGTTAGTAATATGCAACCGTGGCATTATACAGATCCACATTTCCATAAGGCATCTGGACAAACAATTTGCATTTCATGGGCATGAATCCAAATTCTATGCCAAATTAAAATGATAACATATAGTGCCAATGCCGTCCATTGCCAAAATCAGGCTCATAGTAAGGTGAAGCGGCCAGTATGGAGAGAGCTGGTGTAGATTGAGGAGGATTGCCCTATACCTACCAATGCACTTGCTTGAAGGTTTTCCCCACGCGTTTTTGACAATAACAAACAAAAAAAAAATTTTTGTGCATATCTAGTAATGATTGCACTCCGTGATACCACGTTGATTGAGGCATTTTGTCAAACTTTTCATGTTCCTTTTGTAGGTGTCTACATTGCATATATGTCTACCAGAGCTCTAGCAACTACCACATTAGACAAAAAAAAAATGCCTGCTCTACTTTTCTAGACTCCTAACCTTGTTTCGAAGCTCTTGATTTGGCACAGGCTGGGAGGGTACGTGTAAGGTAGGCTCGCCAGATTAGATGCGTCCAAAACAATTCTAAAGCCCCCAAATTAGCACCCAGGAAGAGAGAATGCTGGAAAATTTAATATGATCATATTGGACACTTGTTGGCTGCATTTGGAGGAAATTCCTTAAGCCTTTCAACGTCTCCTTTTGCCTACATGTAGTTGCAACTACAACTTCTGACAAAAATCCTCTATCCCTGTGCCTATCATGGATGTCCAAGCTCCATTCTGATAGAGGCAAGGAGGATGTCGGCTGGGTAAACTGATCTGGTTGGAGATTTTTTGAAAAAAATGGTGAATGTTTTAATTGTTAGATGGGCACTCGTGCCCTGACATCACCTACCTCATGTGTGCCTGTACTCAACTCCACCAAACACATTCACTTCCCAACTACCCTCCTCGAGTCCTCACTCCCAGTGCCACTGTGCCAAGAATTTAATATCATTTTTTATTAAATGTAGTCTGGAGATGGGGATTCGGAAAGATTTGTTTTGATTACTATTTTAAATTCATTTATTGTAATTTGTTGTACACTCTATAAAATATATTTTAAATTTTTACCAAAAGCTATAAAATACATATACTCATATTAATATATATCTTTATTGCCTACTATAAATATTTACAGTCTATATCAATTTTTACCTGTCAAACTTACGGTTTGTATAATTTAATAGCTGTGCATAATTACGGTTAATAATTAATATAGCCTGTAATTTACGGTTAAAACCACTAAAAACAGGCTACAGCCGGTCAATTTCTTAGAATTTGTGTGAATGATACGAGTGTAGTTTTATACGACTTCTAATCATGGACGAACTTTGAGTGTGATGATAGGAATATTCCTTGCAATCAGATTCATTTAGTGCAGTAGTTACCTAACATACATGATAACACGACCCCAACCTATGGATACATATGAATGCCATCCGTACCATGACAGAATCAACATTTTAAATATTGTTGACTAAAAAGTGGATATCCAATGAGAATTGAGATGGAAAATGAGTTATCTGATGTTGGTATGAGAAAGGAAAAAGGTGATCTTTGAGGATATTGTGTGGGATAGTGAAGTAAATTATAGTAAATGTTACCTATGGCACCATCGTAAACAGAAATTGGCTGGAATAATCAGCGTGACATGTGTTAATTAAACATCTCTTGCTTCCCCTACTAACACGTTCAAACTAAATATAAACAAACAAGAAACAATTATATGTACGAATGTAAAAATTGACAATGTGGATGTTTAAAAGAGAGTTTAGATATCTCTGTGTTCAAACAATGTTCATAAGTAGGGGAACAAGGACGTCGTAATATCGAAAACTAAAATTTAGGAGCTAGGTAAACACTTTTAATCATCTAATAATTCCCACATAGAATCGCTTGTAATGCTTACTTTACAAGAACAATAATGAAACTACATCTTCCAAAACAAAACAATTTAAGTAGTTAAGAAAGATAACAAAATTCTCTGCATATAACATAGTGAATTCTTGCAGCATTTGTGACTGAAGTGTTGTTCAGTCCATAAGATACCCCACCAACCATTTTGTTGCCTTTGACATGAGTTGCAAGCTTTGCATTTCTATATGTTTCACTATTACTCGTTCTTTCTTCAATTGGAATTTGTAATTTTGAAGTTAGTAGTTTTTGCAGAGCCAAATGACCATGTGATTTGTGTCCCAAAAATGTGTTTTCCACTTTTATTTGTAAAACACATGATAGAGAATTGATAAACATAGTGTGTTTACGACCTACACTTTCTTTTTCATGGCTATACACTTTGCTGCAAATATTTGTGTTCTTACACCATATGAATGCTTGTGATATTTTTCTAGTGTAGTTTTTTTTTAGGTAAGTTTTGAAAAATGGGTAACATTAAGTCGCTTTCACTATTTTGACATTGCATATTGTTTTATTTCACATCACATTGCATCTTAATTGAAGATTTCTCTCATTGTAAAAATAATCATCACTAGTTGAGAAGGTTTAGGAGAACAAGTCTCGTGTGCCTTATGCCACCTTACTTTGGACAACATTTGATGTGGGGTTACATTCGTGAGTTAATGGATTTGAGGTCATGTTTCTATTGGAGATGACATGTTTATGCTAACCCTATTGAGAAATGATTCTTTAACTTAAAATTTGTAAATGTCTTATCGAATACCTTACCGTATTTTTGTTTAGATTTACATTTACAAATTAATCGAGTCAAAGATGTATTAACAATATAACATAATTATATTATATGAAAATTTAAGTGAATATATATATTATATATACTTCACTTAAATTCTCATACTATATAATTATGATAAAAGGGGTGATAGGTGGTGGAGTAACGATAGTTGTTTGGACCATGCATTGAAGAGGAATGAAGGGGCGATGAAAAGTAGGTGGTGGAGTGTGCAGGTCCTTGACAAGGTATGTAGCCCCTCATTAGACATGCAAATTTCCTTTCACCTTAACTTCGGTGGGTGGGAGGAGTTGAAGATGAATCTTCCGCCAAAATTATTTATTCACAAATCACCCTAGCATTCAACAAGGAGTTTGGGTTGGAATTAAGTAAGTTATGTTTGAAATTGTGCTTCCTCATGTGATCTATGTAGGACAAAATGATTGGAATTTCAATTTTCTTTCAATGACAATGTTGCCATATGGTGACCACCATTAAGGAGGAGGAGACCGCGAACAACACAAGGGTAGTGGTGGCGGATGTGGAAGAGGTGCCACATTTGGAATGCAACTTGTAATTTTCCTAGTGCAACATAAAAGTGATGCTTTAGTGTGGAGGCGGACTGGACCATCATGAGATGAAAACTTTGTGAGGAATCTTGGCCAAGATGGGAAAGTACAACATCTAAGACTCAATTTCATAAACCATTTTCTCTCTGATAAATGCTCATTACAACTCACCCCTGCAATAAATATTCTTCAATCCTTCAAATTTAACTTCATTTCCGCATCCATATCAAAGTTTTGATTGCACCTACTTAGTGTGATTGCTAGTATTATCCCTGACATCTTAGAATTTATGTGAATGATGGTGTAGTTTTCTATGACAACTAATCATGGATGACCTTTGAGTGTGATGAGAGGAATATTCCCTGCAATCGAATTCAATTATGGTGACAATTATCTAACATACATGATAACATTGCCCCATCCTATGGACACATATGTATGCCATCCATACCATGACAATCAGGTTGATAGATCAACATTTTAAATATTTTTGACTAAGGAGTGTGTTATGTCAGAAAAGTAGCACCCTAGGATTTACACATTACAAAACCCTACTTTTGACTAACATGGGATTGTCTCAAGGTGTGGGACCCTTGCGATTGAGACAAACCTCTAGAGAAGGTTGGTTCCTGACCTATTCTAATGCTAACCTACTCCTAAACTATCAATTCCAAGGACCGAGAGAAAGAGAAATACATAAAATGTAAATCCTAAACTAAGGGAGGCGATAACACCAAAACAAGACTAGAGATATTCCTAGTGAGTGAAAGTGGGGAAAAATGGGGAAGAAGAGGGTAGACAAAGTGCCACAGTCCCAAAACACATTCAAACCTCCAATTTCGTGGAGCACAACAAATTTAAACCCTGTAAAGGAACACAATATGCACAATATACCTACAAAATATAATAGAAGGCAAGAAATGCAATATAAATCAAGCTAGGGAAAGAAGAGCCACAAAACACTAATTTTATTTCTTAAAATGATGCACAATCCATTACAATATAGGCACAAGGCAATAATCCTTCACAAAATGCATAAATTTGAGGCTGCTGAACTCAAAAAAGTTCTTTGGAACAATTTTGGCGAGTTCCTTTCCAATTCAAAATCTCTCTCCCTTGAATGAAGGGGAAATTACATATATAGAGAAAAGGAGCTACCAACTGAAATCTTTCATTAATTTCCCGTACGGAGGTATGGGAAACCATACCAGTTCACTTTCCAATGGTACTTTGCTTACATGGTACATGTGGGTACCATACCTCATTAATTTGGTTATTGAGCTAACATGTATGGTGTCATTAATGCCTAGCCGTATCTGAAGCTCCTTGTTGTCACCCGATGGAAACCACCACTTACACACAAATGAGAATGGGAAGAGTCGCCCCTCATGAGGGAATGACTTGTCGCATGACAAGAAGAAATGTTGTCATGCGACAGCGAGGGAAGGTTGACGTGCATCAGAAAAAGGTGGTTGATGTGTGATAGGAAGTGACATTGACGCATGACAAGAAGGTGGAGGTGATGGGCAAGGTAGAAAGATGTGCGAGAAGTAGGGGAGCTATTACGCAACAAGAAAGTATGTTGTCACATGATAATAGAAAAATGGTGATGCTCATTAAGAAGAAATGGCCGACACGTGTCGAGAAGGAAGCGGTTGACGCATGTCGGGAAGAAAGGTTGTCACACACCAAGAATGAAAGTGTTCGTGCGATAGGAAGAAAGGTTGTCGCGCATCACATGAAGTTGTCATGTGACGGAAGAAAGGTTGTCGCACGTCAAGAAGGGAAGATGTTGCGTGATAGGAAGAAAGGTTGTCATGTGTCAACATGAAATTATTGACATGTGATAAGAGACAACGGCTTACACATGGTTGACGTGCATCGGTAAAGTGTGGTTTATGCATGATAGGAAGAGGGACATTCACACACGATAAAGAGGCGACAATCTGTATACTTTTCTAGCTTGACCATTAAAACAAACACGAATCCAAACCTTCATTGTGGCTCGGAAGCTCACCGCGAGATACCCTGTAGATTGTTCCCATTAACTATCAATGCCTAGACCTATAGGTTGATCCATTTTTGCAATAGGGGTTCAAATATGGATAACAATTTGGTGATTTGTAGGGTGATCTTCCTGCTAGATCTAAGAGACCAGTGATTTTTCATCTATTGGGCATGGAGTCATTTAGATTTTTGAAAGTGGTCTAATGCTTGAAACCTCTTAAACCTATGAAACACTTCTGGGACATTATTTCATCACCAGACCTTGCTTGAAACTGGAAAGTGCAATAACAACAAAGAAAAACTATGTACAAATAACAAAATCATACATATCCCAAATGGAACATGTAGAGAGTGCACAAGCACTTATCTGAAAGAAAACCTAACTACAACAAAACAATGTGTTGTAAGCACTTGGAGGAATTACAAACTCTAAAATAATATGTATAAGAAAAATATTCTTATCAGTAATAATGCTTGAGATAGATGTCATTGATTGGGATCTACAACTCTTCTCTGTCCAACTTTGTCAAATGGAGAGCATTGTTTTCTTTGCACCTTGAAATCAAGTAAGGGCCACTCCATATTACATCAAACTTGGAGTACCTTCCTGGTTTGGCTTTGTCTGCATCCCATTTCGAACTAGGTCTCCTTGAAAATTTTTGTCTTTGGCCTTTTTGTCAAAGCTCATCTTGATTTGAGCTTGGTCCTTATCCATCATTTTCATGGCCTAGCTTCTGATCTCTTCCAGCTCCATGATCTCTACATACCTAACTTCCATAGCTGGAAGATCAAACAACTCCGACTTCCTGATAAGCTCCATGGTTGGTAATTTAAGGGATATTGGCAACCTTTCTTCCCTTCCATAAACCAACTTGAAAGGGGAATAACCAGATGACTTCTTAGGAGTGATTCTATCAGCCCAAAAGGATGATTTCAATTTGGTATGCCATGTCCTTTGATTATCATCTAGGGTTCTTCTTATGATTCTCAGCAAGTTCTTGTTTGTGGAATCTACTTGCCCATTACCCTGGGGGTAGTAGTTAGGAGAAGTGCTCAAGTAGATGTCATTTCTAACAGCCAAATTAGATATATTTTCTCCAAGAAAAGCTAAGGCATTATTTGATAGTGGAAGGAACACCAAACCTTGTTGCAATACCTTTGTCGAAATCTGAATGCTAGCTTCATTTGCTTCCTTAAGTGCAATTGCTTTTATCCACTTAGTGAAGTAGTCCGTGGTTGTAAGAATCCATTTGTGACCTAGTGGAACTTGGATTGATCATCCCAATAAAATCTAGCCCCCATTACATGAAAGGTTGTTTAACTGAGATAGGATGGATTGGGAGGGTTGCTAGCTTCTCTTTACATGTGAAGAAGGAACACTTATTGCATTTATTGATCCATGAGTAGAAATCATTGAAAATATTAGGCCAGTAATAACCAACCTTCATGATTCTAATAGTTGTTACTTTTGGGGAAAAATGACCACCTGCCTCTCCATCATGAAACTCGTGCAATACCCTCTCTATCTGATTTGTCTTGATGTACCTTAGGAGGACACCATTCACATCCCTTTTGAACAAAATATTATCTACAAGCACGTATGGGATGCAATGAAGTCTAAAATACCTCCTTTTGGACTTACTCAATCCTTGAGGACTTTGACCCATTTGAAGAAAATATACAATATCCTGAGTCCAACAAGGAATGGGTATACCACCTGCATCTATTCTTGATTATCTTGCAACACCATAACAACTTTTGCCTCTTCTTTTGATTCAACATGCTAGTTAGAAGCTAGTTGTTCACACAACCCTTTCCCCCTAACTAATTTGGTCACATTTATATCAATATCATACTCCATGACCTTGGTTATCCAACCAACTCTCTTTTCATTAAGGTCCTTGTTCAAAAGAAAATCTTTTACACCAACATGTGAAACTAATAGATGAATTCTATTGTTTGACACTAGATGTCTGAATTTATTTAAACTTCTAATCATAGCAAGGACATGCTTCTCAATGAATGAATATCTCACCTCATAATCCTGAAGGATTTTGCTCTTTGAAGAATGCGATAGGCTGCTCCAGTCCTTCTTGATTTGGTTGTACTAGTATGGCATATATTACATCTGTGCTTCCAAAAGCGTATAAAATGAAGTCCTTCGAGAAATTTGGATTTATGAGGGTTGGAGCCTATGTAATGGCCTGATTTATGGCTTCAAATATTTATTTTCCTTCAATAGTCCATTTGAAAACCATGTTCTTCTTCTACATTAGTGTGAGTTACTTGACAAGATGAGAAAAGTTAGGAACAAACCTCCTAACAAAATTAATTTTCCCAAAAAACTTTAGATAAACTTCTTCTGACTTGGCAATGGCAATGCTCGAATAGCTTCAACTCATTCGGATCAATTCCAACCCCTTCTTAGACACGATGTGGCCTAAGAGCTTACCTTCATCAGATAAGAATATACAATTTTTCAGATTCAAAGATACTTGAATCTCCTGCATCTTTAAAATACTTGTCTGAGGTGAAAGAGGTGACTTGCTACATTCTTGGAGAATACAATAATGTCATCTAGATACACAAGAACTATCTTATTGATCAACCCTTTGAATTCCATATCCATTTCCCTTTGGAAAGTGGCTCTGACATTTGACAATCCAAATGACATCTTCCTATAAGCATATGTGCCCCACTTCGTAGTGAAGGTTGTCTTGAATTGGTCTTCCTCTTTCACCATGATTTGATTGTAGCCCGAGTAGCCATCTAAAAGTGAAAACCTTTCTGATCCAGCTACTACTTGCAAGATTTTCTCCATGGAAGGAAGTGGATAGTGGTCCTTGAGAGAGGCCCTGTTTCAAGTCTCGGAAATCCACACATAACTTGATTTCCCTGTTCTTTTCCTAATCGACACCAGATTTGCTACCCATGAAGAGTGCTTGATCGGGAAGATGATGTTTTCCTCTATGAGCTTGTTTAGTTCCTTCTTCATGAGAGGCTCAATGTGAGGGTTTACCTGGTCTTTGCTTTTGTCTAATGGGCTTGGATTCTGGATCTAGCTCAATGGTGTGTTGTGCCAATTTTGGATTAAACCCTCTCAGATCCTCATAGCTCCAAGAAAAGACGTCCGGGAACTCTTGAAAAAGTTGTATGAATTCATATTTTTCTTGATTTGTGCTCACCTTGCCAACTTGGAGCATTTTACCCTCTTCAACCGAAATGGATTCTGAATCTTCCCTTTTTACCTGAATGTTGGTCTTCTCTCTCTGAAATTGATCATTGGGATTGAATATTGACTCTAGAGTCACTAAACCCTTTGGCAATTTGTTTTTCCATAGCTATACCACTTGATCCCTATATTGTTGCTCCAATTTCTCCTATTTTTAACCGAGAACTCAGCCTCCTCCTGCAAGAAATTAATGATCTATTGATCATTCTCAAATACCTTCCAACTTGTGTTATTGTCCAGTACAATTGGCCTCACAATTACATGAATATGTGGCTGCACTTTATCTCTTTTAATATTATCCACCACATCAAATGTTACTCTAATGGCATGAAGCATGTCTGCATCCTCATTCTTCTTCCTTGATATGGCTTTAATATTGAATCACGGGGTTCATTAGCTAGGCAATCTCTAGCACGTGGGTTCATATTGAGGTAATTAAAATTAATAAAATTAAATTCAATATACCGGTAGACATAAAGGGGTGAAAGGGTTTAATTTATTAATATTTTGAATTAGGTATTGGGGGTAGGTTAGAGAGATGGGCCAAAGGAAATAGAGGTTTACTTTTAATATAAAACTAAACGTTTGAACCCTAGCTTTTAAAATTAAATACCTTAAAATTGTAAAAGGAGTGTGGTCATAAATTTAATTATAATCTCTTTTTAATAAATAAATCTAGATTCTTAACCAAGAAATAATAAGATGGTAGAAAAATAGGATTGAGTATGTTTTTCAACACAAATGATATTATTTCACCATCTTAATTATTTGAAGAACTATTGATAAATGAATAAAGCTTAACATATATAAGGTGACTTGTAATATGTATTTAATGGCTTCAAACTATCTTTTGAAAGGAAATGCATATTAAAAAAATTGAGTGAGAAATATAATTTTTTTTTTTGTCTAATATATTAGGGGTATAAATAAAAGGGGTAAATAAAATTGTAATTGAAAAATGGGTAAGTAAGGTATATGGAAAAAATAGGGGGTATTTTCATTCTAATAATATAACAGGAGGGGGTATTATCAATTGAATAATTAGAGGTAGAAACTAGAATTAAGGGTATTCTTTAATACCCTTCGAACATACGTCTTTATACCGGACTTTTACTAAGTGAATCCCCGTGTATTGATGCTTCAAAATCATCAATTTGATTCCATACACGATGCTTGTAGGCTTTGAGTAAATCATTTTTAGCAGCATGTCTTTCCCTCACCCGGTTGACAATTAACTCACTATCTCCAAACACTTGCAAGTTTCGTATGCCCCTCTTTATTACCTAATTAAATCCATGCATCAAAGCTTCATACTCACATGTATTGTTTAAACAAGTAAATTGAAAATGGAAAGCTGAGTCGTACTTCATATCTTGCGGTGACAAAATAATTTCTCCTCCTCTAATGCCTTGCTTACTCCTTGATACATCAAAGAATAGCTCATCATACTTCATTATCACCCTTATCATCAAGTTTGGTGAGGTTTGGGGAAGAGGTGTGTTTTCCTCGTTCAAACAATAAACTCCCAACTCGACTCCTCTATTTCCTTGTATGGATATATCATGTATTTTGTTTTCCCATTCATTAATAGTCAAATCCGGGATGCCCCCAACTTTGGTATCTACTTCTTGAGTGTTTGGGCAATCCTTTTGATCAAAGACTCCAGCAATTTGCATTGATTGGGCCACGGGGGATTCACTTAGTAAAAGTCTCGTATATAAGCACGTGCGTTCAAGGGTATTAAAGAATACCCTTAATTCTAGTTTCTACCTCTAATTATTCAATTGATAATACCCCCTCCGTTATATTATTAGAATGAAAATACCCCTATTTTTTCCATATACCTTACTTACCCATTTTTCAATTACAATTTTATTTACCCCTTTTTATTTATACCCCAATATATTAGACAAAAAAATTTATATTTCTCACTCAATTTTTTTAATATGCATTTCCTTTCAAAGATAGTTTGAAGCCATTAAATACATATTACAAGTCACCTTATATATGTTAAGCTTTATTCATTTATCAATAGTTCTTGAAATAATTAAGATGGTGAAATAATATCACTTGTGTTGAAAAACATACTCAATCCTATTTTTCTACCATCTTATTATTTCTTGGTTAAGAATCTAGATTTATTTATTAAAAAGAGATTATAATTAAATTTATGACCACACTCCTTTTACAATTTTAAGGTATTTAATTTTAAAAGCTAGGGTTCAAACGTTTTAGTTTTATATTAAAAGTAAACCTCTATTTCCTTTGGCCCATCTCTCTAACCTACCCCCATACCTAATTCAAAACATTAATAAATTAAACCCTTTCACCCCCTTTATGTCTACCGGTATATTGAATTTAATTTTATTAATTTTAATTACCTCAATATGAACCCACGTCTTAGGAGATTGCCTAGCTAATGAACCCCGTGGATTGGGCTTATATTACATGAGGCACAAGATGGAAGTTTTTAATAGGTTCATACCGGATTGTAGCCTTAGCTCCATACCTTTTTATGAAGAGCATATGCGACCAATCAGCTGATAAGTAGCCTCTAATTTTGGTGGTGAAGTCTCTTGACAAGCACAATGCAAAGAGTGGTGGCAAGTCAATCAATGATATATCCTGCTAAACTGTGACATTAGGACATGCATGTAATGTGAGGTTTAAACCTTTTATGATCCCAATAAGTCCTAATACTATCCCATTTAAGCCACATTTACTCCTTTGGAAACTAGGTTATATTTCGGGCCCAAGCTTGTACCGAATCATGCTTTGGCATTACCAAATTGCTAGCCCCTGAGTCAATCATGCAATTGTGTACAAGGTTGTTCCCAATAATCAAAGATATCTAGAATGGAGGAGTCTTCATGTTTTTACTTTGTTGACCTCCATTAACTCCTTCTTTTGGAGCTGCATTAGTGAGCACCTTCTCTTGATTCTTGGACAACTTCGTTTGATAATAACCAATTTTCCATTATTGGTTATAACATTTCCCGTTGGTGAGAATTTTCAATGATTCCCAGATAGAAATTCTTACATTGGTCTTCTTCATTTGATCAATAATATTAATAGGAGATGGATACTCCTTCCTTCCCCTTATTCGGTATGAATTTCTCCCGCACATGAGCTACTCGCAATGTAATTGAATTAGCTTATAAGGTAGTTTGGGCTGATTTTGAACATTTGGCGGCTGTACTTAGATTACTAATACCCCAAAGTATGATAGAAGGCTGAGAAGTTATTGGATTAGATGAACGCCCGTCCTATATATTCCTCTTCTTAGACCTTGTGTTGGGTGCCACACTTTGAGAAGGGGGTGATTTATTCCGCAAAATCCTCGACTTGGTAATTCACAAGTGTTGTCTCATTTGGATGTGCTTCTGATTAACTACCTATTGCTGACTTTATTTTTGATTTGGTTCTTAAGGAACACCCGTTGTAGTCACCATTAATGCTTAATTTAAAGCACCATTGAAGCAGCTTTTCTGATTGTGTGGTTGGATACATGGGAAAGACCATTCATATTCTTGTGTTATGTTGTTTTGAGTTAGAACCAATGCCTTAGATGTTGAAAATGCATTAGGATTATATGCCTAGAATGGCCTAGCAGCTTGGGGTTGTCCTTGGTTCTGGTTAGTAGCTTGAACATGTGGCATGTTTGGCTGATATAGAGGTTTATTGGGTTGGAATTGAGGTTGATAAGGTCTATAATTTTGAGCGTGTTTCCTCTTAAGAGTTACCAACTCATTTCCTAAGTTTTGCAATTGTTTCATAACCTCCTAGAGTTCATTTGAATGGCTAGAAGAAGAAGTGGATGCTTCATTTGAACTCTAATTTCTTAGAGCAAGGATGGGGGCTATTGTAGGTGTTTGATTAGGATTAGGATTCCCCATATCCAGATAGAGAGGCATAGGTGTCCTAGGTGCAATTTTATTGGCTTGAATTAGGCAATTCTCAGCTCTAATGGCTATTGCATAGGTGTCTGGTAGGGTTATTCCTCCCATAGATTGTATCATAATAGATATATCAGAATTTAGAGCTTTAAGAAAATAGAGAAATGCACCTTCAACTGTTGGTCTAACCGCAATTGGGATCCTTTCCCATGTTATTTGGAATATGGAATTGAAGTCTGTCATTTTCTTAGTTGGTGCCCTTTTGATTGTAGTCATCTACTCTAAAAGGGATAAGTTGTCAGCCCTCTCCCCAAATTGGCTATAGAAATGCATAGGGGTTTGGAGGTGGCTGATTTGGTGGTTGTTGATGAGCCATCCTAAGTGGCCTGAGAACCCTAGTTGATTGAAGAAAGGGTCTATCGGTGGAGGTGTGGATAATGTTCTATTTGGTGGAGATGGAGACCTTTTTACTCTTCTTCCTCTCCTTCCTCTTCTTGGAGATAACTACAAGTATTCAAAGATACCTTCTTCTCTTGCTCTAGATTGGGTTCGTACTCTTCTCATGAAATTGATAAAATTGGGCTGCTAAAACCAAGGATTTAAATGACGGAGTCACCATATGTGTTGCTGCAAATCCTCTAAAGGATGGAAATTCACCAAGACACACACCCAATCTTGATAAAAAGTGAAAATATTGACTTCTATCCCACCGGGCGTGCCAAAACTATTATGTCAGAAAAGTAGCACCCTAGGATTTACACATTAAAAATCTCTACTTTTGAATAACATGGGATTGTCTCAAGGTGTGGTAACCTTATGATTGAGACAAACCTCCAGAGAAGGCTAGTTCCTCACTTATTCTAATTCTAACCTACTCCTAAACTATCAATTCCAAGGGACCAAAGAGAAAGAGAAATACATAAAATGTAAATCCTAAGCTAAGGGGTGATAACACCAAAACAAGACTAGAGAGATTCCTAGCAAGTGAAAGTGGGGAAGAAATGGGGAAGAAAAGGGAAGAAAAAGTGCCACGTCCCAAAACTAAACGTGTTCAAACCTCCATTTCGTGGAGTGCAACAAATCTAAACCACCGTAAAGGAACACAATATGCACAATATACCTACAAAATATAATAGAAGGTGAGAAATGCAATATAAATCAAGCTAGGGCAAGAAGAGCCACAAAACACTAATTTTATTTCTTAAAATGATTCAAAATCCATTAAAATATAGGCGCGAGGCAAGAATCCTTCACAAAATGCATAAATATGAGGCATGTAGCTCACAAAAGTGCTAGAACAATTTTGGCGAGAATTACTTTACAATTCGAATCTCTCTCCCTTGAATGAAGGGAACTTACATATATATAGAGAAAAGGAACTTCCAATGACATCTTTCATTAATTTCCCATACAGAGGTATGGGAAACCATACAAGTTTGCTTTTCAATGGTACTTTGCTTGCATGGATAATGTGGGTGCCATACCTCATTAATTTGGTTGTTGAGCTACCCTGTACAACCTGCCATTAATGTCTGACCATATCTGAAACTCCTTGTTTTCACCCAATGGAAACCACCACCTGATGCCGACGAAGGGGAAGAGTCGTCGTTGATGAGGGAATGACTTGTCACACGAAAAGAAGAAATATTGTCATGCGAAAGTGAGGGGAGGTTGACGTGCTTCAACAAAAGGTGGTTGATGCACGATAGGAAGCAACGCGTTGATGCGTGACGAGAAGGTGGAGGTGATGGGGAAGGTAGAACAACATGCGAGAAAGAGGGGAGCTATCGTGCGACAAGAAATTACATTATCGCATGACAAGAGAAAAATGGTGATGCACGTCAAGAAGCAATGGCTAACACACGTCGGGAAGGAAGCAGTTGATGCAAGTCAAGAAGAAAGGTTATTGCATGTCGAGAAGGGAAGTTTTCATGCGACGAGAGGAAAGGTTATTGCACGTCAAAGCATACAACTATTGTGCGATAGGAAGAAAGGTTGCCACACGTCAAGAATAGAAGCTATCGCGCAATAGGAAGAAAGGTTGTCATGCGTCGGCGATGAAGTTGTTGACATATGAGAGAAAACGATGGTTGACGCATGTTTGACGTGCGTCGGTAAAGTGTGGTTGATGCACAACAAGAAGAGAGGCATTAATGCGTGACAAAGAGGTGAAAATCCGTACATTTTTCCATCTTGACCATTAAAACAAACTCGGCTCCAAACCTTTGTCGTGGTGAGCAAGCTCGCCATGACATACCCCGTAAACTATTCCCATTAACTATCAATGCCCAAACCTGTAGGTTGATCCAATTTAGCAGTAGGGGTGCAAATATGGATAACATAGTGGATAACCAATGGGAACTAAGATAGAAAATGAGTTATCTGATGTTGGTATGAGAAAGGAAAAAGTGATCTTTGAGGATATTGTGTGGGATTAGTGAAGTAATTTATAGTAAATACTACCTATGGCACCATCATAAACACAAATTGGCTGGAATAATCAGTGTGACATGTGTTAATTAAACATCTCTTGCTTTCCATGTTAACACGTTCAAACTAAATATAAACAAACAAGAAACAAATCTCTTTCCAAATGTAAAAAATGACATTGGATGTTTAAAAGTGAGTTTAGATATCTATGTATTCAAACAATTTACATATCACTTTGATAAGTAGGGGGAACAAGGAAGTCATATTATTGAAGACTAAAATTTAGGAGCTGCGGGTAAATACATTTAATCATCTAATACTTCCCACATAGAATCGCTTGTAATGCTTACTTTACAAGAACAATAATGAAACTACATCTTCCGAAACAAAACAATTTAAGTAGTTAAGAAAGATAACCAAATTTTCTGCATATAACATAGTGAATTCTTACAACATTTGTGACTAAAGTGTTGTTCAGTCCATAAGATACCCCACCAACCATTCTATTGCCTTTGACATGAGTTGCAAGCTTTGCATTTCTATATGTTTCACTATTACTCCTTCTTTCTTCAATTGGAATTTGTAATTTTGAAGTTATTGGTTTTGCGAGCCAAATAACATTGTGATTTGTGTCCCAAAATTGTGTTTTCTACTTTTATTTATAAATAACATGACAAAGAACTAATAAACATAGTGTGTTTATGACCTACACTTTCTTCTTCATGACTATACCCTTTGCTGCAAATATTTGTATTCTTACACCATATGAATGCTTGTGATATTCTTCTAGTGTAATTTTGTTTTTCTTTCAAAGTAATTTTCTTAAAAAATAAGTAACATTAATTGGTTTTCATCATTTCGAAATGACATATTGTTTTATTTCGCATCACCTTGCATCTGGTTGAATATTCCTCTTATGGTAAAAATAATCATTACTAGTTGAGAAGGTTTAGGAGAACAAGTCTATCATGCCCTATGCCACCTTACTTTGGAAAACGGTTGATGTGGGGTTACATTTGCAAGTTAATGGATTTAACGTCATGTTTCCATTCGAGATGACATGTTGAGACTAACCTTACTAAGAAATGGTTCTTTAACTCAAAATTTATAAATGTCTTATCGAACACCTTACCGGTATTTTGGTGTAGATTTACATTTATAAGTTAATCGAATCAAAGACTTGTTAACAATATAACATAATTATATCGTATGAAAATTTAAGTGAAGAATAGTGCCATCACAAATTATAAATCGCATGTGTATAGTGCAATGTGAACACCGAATCACAAGGTTGAAGCTCAATGTTATTTCTATTGATTGCAAGGAATCATTAGGCCCCAAGTTAGGAAACTAGTCTACATATGAAGATAAAATCTGGTATTTTAGAGAATGAATAGAAGATTTGGGGAAATTAAATATTTTTACTTTATCTTTTTTAGCTGATGCTATGTATTTTACATGCTTATAATTTCCAACCTATGGATACTCGTATCAAATGATATTCATGTAGTTTTATATAGTTGTTTTGAATCATGTGGGTATTTTGGGATACGATGGTCCAAGGTCTCACCACACACTGATAAGTTCTTGCACTCTCACCATCAATTCTTTTCTTTTGAAAAATAGGATCAATTTATAATATATCTATAAAATGGAGTTTCAATCATGACCACAACATAGGAGATTATCAGTCCTATAGAGATAATGGAAGAGGAGACTCGCCCAATTGATATGGTCTTCCACATACACATAAATGTATGACCAAGCAAAATTCCACAAAACAACACAAAAATCCACCAATTGAAAAAGAGATCTTCTGTGACTTTTCCTTGGGATGAAAATCATCTAATTGATCTACACCAAAAGTAGAGAAATTTAGTTTGTTTCCTCCTGCACCCAAAGCCGAAGATCAAAGTGAGTAGAAAATCCAAATCTGCAGAGAGACGAGAATTTTCACATCTTTCATTTGATGGGCTGTCTGGTGGTCTCAAAGATTTCAACGAAGCTGCTAGCGTCATGATCCCCATCCCATGTGCTAAAAGCAATTTTAGAAAACCAAATCTGTTTCTCCAATGCCATAATTACAATCTAATAATTACCAGAATATAGATACATGAAAAGACTACAAATGTCCCGAAGCACCCCAAATATGTATCCACAATGTTTTCCATTGCCCGATGCCCATTCCCACAACCCTATAAATCCAAACATCAATATGACAGGGTCTCAAAAAAAGTCTCTTTTAGCATATGGTGGACTCCGAAAGCCTTAGATCTCTAATCTAGACCTAGAAACTGACTCCATAATGCAATATATTCGAAGCAAAATAATACATGAATAGGCTTGATGGAACTTACAATATACTATTTTGGTATTTTGAATAGCATAATACATGCATAGACTATGCATTCTATCATCTAATATTTTTCACCATATATACTTAGACATAATTTAATTTATTAGGAGACAGACATGATTTCTTACTCCATGCTTAAACACACATAATGGTCTAAAGCAATGACCTTACAATAGAGCATAAAAACCAAATGGGACTAATGCCAAGTCATCCATTTCAAGCTATAACTAGAAACACTGTTTCTTCAACTCCACCAAAGCTTCATTGTCCCTGAAATGATGACTAATGACTACGTACCACAACTAGCAACAAGACTTTATGATTGAGTACGAGAATAGGACCTTGAATTCCTTTGCAATAAGGTATCTTTAATGACCTTAACAGTTACAACTCGCAAGGTATGATACACCAATGTATGTAATTCTTGTTTATGTCAAGATCAAATATGACAACTAGCTATAACCAACTGCTAGAAAAGTGAGTCCCTCATCGCTGACAAAGAGACATTGATCAAGATTTAGGTACTCCAGAGCCTTGAAATTTGACAAAACCTTCATATCCCTGATAGACTTGCATTTCACTAAGCTCAGATGATGGAGAAAACTTGCACTATTTTCTATGGCAACTAAGTTGGAATCGTTAATATTTTTGAAACTTATATCCAGATACTGCAAGTTTTTATAGGAAGCAATTGCAGAGAAGCCTCTAACAGAGAGGCCCGAGCAACACTGCAAATTAATTTTCTCTAACCCTTTATTTTCCCTGATTAGAATTTCTAAATTCCCATCCCAAATACCACTGCCAAATGCTATAGAAATCTCCTTCAATTTCAACATACCAGACTGACCCAACTTAGCCAAAGACTTGCCTTCGCTATAGAACTGGTTCAGGGCCACGAAATTCAAATTTTTACAGTTCTATCAGACACAATCTGCTGATTCACTTAGATTGGAAGCTTCTATACATAAATTTTCTAGGGTTTTACAGTTATTTATAACGGCCATAGCGGTAACCTCTCCCAGAGGCGCAGAAGGGTTAAAAAATGTAAATTCTTTCAAATTTTTGTTTGCTATGGAAACATTTATTATCTCATCATCAACATTATTTCATTATCTGCCTTAATATGTAGACGAATTAGAGAGCAAAGCCTTGACAATTCTCTCAAATCACCGCTTCTGAATTTTAGGGTTAGGGTTTCAAGTTTCTGACAATTGGTGGCAATTGATTTTAAGGCTAGGCTAATGTCTAGGGAGTCGAAATCTAAGCCTACCATCAATAAACCCTTACAATTTTCCCCATTTTTTGATAGACCAAAGGAAGTAAACATAAAAATTCCCATCAATTGCAGTTCTTTAAGAGACTTACAGTTTGAGAGCGCATCGAGGGCTCCATCCGTCATATTTCTGCAACTCGTCAGACTAAGGGACGTCAAGTGACGACAACTCTGGGTCACTACAAAGATGTCGGGGTCTCTCAAATTTGAGAGGCGACAGAGTGTCAATTTATGGAAATTATGGAAATTCTTGATGTAAGATGAAATTCGCATCCGTTATTTTTCCTCGCGGCTTTCGGGGTGCCTAAGCACCAAATGCTACAATTGACAAAAATTGAGGCAACCAGGAGGAGGTCTCCATTATGTACATGATCGAAACACTAATGGAAACTCAAGGTCTTGACGTGAGAAAGTCAGTATTTTACGGTTAAAAACACAAAGAAAGTCTAAATGCACATCAAACGTAACCCCTTGACGTGAATGATAGAGACTCTTTCTCATATGGGTAATGCCTTTTGGCGTAATTATGATAAATGGGTGATAGGTGGTAGAATAAAGGTAGTAGTTGGGATGGTCATGCATTGAAGTCACGGGGCCGAATTAAAGGTTAGGAGTGCCCTAGGCAGTAATTGAAGTGGACACCCTTCTTAAAATTTTAGTTAATAATTTATTCCCATAAAATAACTAAATAAAAGCCACATACATTATCATTTTTTAGAATTTGCATAAGGATCATAATACATCATTAATTTAGAGAAATTGGTATACAAAAGGATTAAAAATATCCTATAAAATTATCAAATAAGGATAAGTGATAATCCATGGATGGAGAGAATTAATCATAGGAGGTGCTTAGAATACGACAAATACAATTTTGTATACAAGCTTGGTTACTTGTTTTATTTACCAATATCAAGTAGGTGATGAGACTTAAAGCTAAAAAAGCACTACTTTTTGAAAGAAAAAAAAATCTTAGGTGGCTCCCATCATTTTATGCATAGTGGTATATGGACCAAGCCTACTAATTCCTCCATAAAAAAGAGACATTTCCCCTAAAACATTAGGAATAGAGAATTAAATAATTATTTCCTTCAATTGTACTTGTCTCTACTAGCTTCAACAAGGTGACATTATAAAATATACATGAGACATTTCTGAGAAAAATTACACACCTAAATTATCTAGAGCTACATTAAAGAAAGGGTAATAATACCAAGAAAATTGGATGAGCTTAAAAATATGCATATTTATTTTACTTGTAAAAATATTATAGTACATTTTTATGTTTATGCATGAAATTTATATTACTCTATAATAATATCAATAAAAGGGTCAATTAATATTGACTTTAGGTAAAAAAAAATTAATATTAAGTTATAATAATAACCAAAATATATATTTTTAAAAACATTTAAGCGCCCTTAGTATTGGCGCCTGTAGTGGTGCCTAGTCTGCCTGAGAGCTTAATCCCCCTTGATTAAAGAGGGTGGAGGGGATAGCTAGTAAAGTGGTGGAGTGTGCAGGCCTTGACAAGGCATGTAGCCCCTCATTAGAAATGCAAATGTCCCTTCACCTTAACTGCGGTGGGTGGGAGTTGTTCTGAAGATGAATCTTCCCACCACAAAACTTTACTCATAGTCACCTTAGCATTCAACAAGGAGATTGGGTGGGAATTATGGAAGTTATGTTTGAAATTGTACTTCCTCGTGTGATCTTACCCATCATGTTCTATGCAGAACAAAAGGATTGGAATTTCAATTTTCTTTCAGTGGGAATGTTGGCAAGGGAGCTGGGCGAGTAGCTCAGTGAGAAGGTCAGCAACGAGCTCGGGAGGAACTTGCTGTTTTAAAATAGAATGTGATATTCATTCGAGCCTTACCGGACTTGTGCATGGCGTCACTTACGAGGAGCTAAGAAATGGAGTTAATGCATTTCGAATTTGTGTTGCTTCTGCATGCTCCTTCCTACCTGTGTGCTTGTGCCGAACGATAATGGCTTGGCCCAGTCTTGGAATCACCCCTACGGGAATGCTGACAAGATACCCTGAGAGGAGCTCGGTGGGCATAGAATGAACATGGTATCCTTTCGGCCATATCCGACGTATGATAGGTATTTTGTCTTATAACGCATTTGGGTGGTGGTTGTTCTTGGAGGACTTGCTCATCGGTTGTCAGTGTTACAGTCAACGTAGTAGTAGCCTTCAAGGAGCTTGGGTTTCAGTAATTTGGTTGCCATTCATGCTCGTCCTCCCTCACCTTATGCTTTGTGTCGAATTATGTTTGGCATCTTAGTTCAGGTTCTGTTTTAGGTGGGAATGTTAGCAAACAAGCTGAGAGGTTCGTTTGACAATGGGCTCACATTTTGTGCGAGCTCGGAGCTGTGCAAGCTTGGTGGGAGCTCTTTTATCACGCATTATGATTGTCGAGTTGTGATTTCGTGCCTATCATTCTTCATAGCGTGGCAGACTGATTGACGCATTATGCTTTTGTGCACCCCCTACCCTTTTGCTCTTTGTTGATCAGACTATTGACATCCCAACATAGGATTTTTGCTCACAGTGGGATGGACGATTGTGCTGGGTGAGGCAGTAGGCCCACAGGGCATCACAACATGGCTGAAGGGGAATTTGGGAAAGGCACTAGTGCCATGACTGGGGATGTGAACAAAAAGATTATGTTAAAATGGCCTTGAAGCCTTTCAAGAAAATGCACTTGGCAGATGTGCTGCAAGACCCTAGAACCCTTATTGCGTATTCCCAGCCGTGCCAGAAATGGGTGCTTGAAAATAGGGAATGGAAAAATGGAGAGTGGGAATTTTGTCTTGTTTGTGGCTATCGCATCCATGAAGACTTGCATATGAATTGTGGATGCCTACACAAGGCATGCAGACTATTTGAGAAGACGGTGGCATGGACTGCAAGCTTGGATATAAAATATGGAAAAAAAGAGGAAAATAACGATAAATTATATTTTCCAACATAATCATAATAATTAATAATTCAACAAATAGTTTATAATAATATCTCAATTATTTCTATTGATAAAATCTTTATATATATATATATATATATATATATATATATATATATATATACACACCTTAAATTATTGCTGCCAAAAATAAATTTAATTGAAATTAATAATAAAGTATATGTGTTTAATGTAAAATTATACTTTTTCATAACTAAAAAAAAACCATTTTTAGTGTTTTCTACGGTGGCTTAAAAAATAGGGAAAAAAAAAGTTGATTGCTTTGTAGAACAACATATTTAGTAAGCTGTACTTGCAAGGCATACAGATGAGTTTTTGAAAGGACTTGGAACCTTTCAAGTAAATGCATTTGGCTGGTGTAAAGCCACCCCTCAACCTTTGCAAGCATCCTTTAGCCTAGCCAAAATGAAAGTTCTAGAACATGGCAAAAGAATCAATCAAAGGATAATGGATGGCAAACTTGTGAAGATACTTACAAGTTCTCTAATAGATATTTATGCAAATTGTCTGAACACGCTCTTGGCATGTGAATTGTTCGACTACATTTCTAATAGAAATGTTGTCTCATGGACTTCTTTGATTGTAGGATATGTATAAAATGGGTGTGTGTTTCTCGCAGGTCATGTGCAAATGGGAGCTTTGCGCTGATTCATGGCTATCACATACTCCACTTATGTAGTTCATCTGTTGGTGAAATAATTTTATGTGCAGATTATTGGTTTTCAACAATGCATGACTTAAGCCCCTCCTTCTTGGGTATAGGGAGGCTCTCATTTATTGAATACAAAATAATTAGAATTGTGGGGTGGTCATTAAACTGGGAGCACATGAATATTCCACTACACACGCGGCAAACTACTTGTATAGTGTACAAGGGATGAATTTAATTTGAAGAGATGTAAATAGGAGATGGGAAAATAGAGAGAGGGGGTTAATGTTGTGAGTAGACTTACAAATTTCACACATATTAGCCAGAGTAGGTCCACATTCAATAAGAATAAATCAATTATGTAAGTAATAGAAAGACTAATAAATCAAAGACACAAAGTTCTATGGATTCATTAATCAAAGACATAAAGTTCCTTCTTGACTGTTCAAGATTACAATGCTTGCAAAATTTGAGGATAGAGAGAGAGTAGAAGAACATATGTAAAAAGATAGAAAAAATGTAGCTTTATTACTTGCAGTAGTAGTGATACAAAACCCAACATCTAATAACAATCAACAATTGTCAACCCTTTGGAATGGATAAGCCATTCCAATTTATAGCTTACAAGTTGTCCTTTCATCTCCCCCCCACATGAATTTACACATTTCTCATCATTTGTGGCCTTTCCTATTCCTAGGGAATACAAATGAGCCTTTTTCTTATTAATGAAAGAGAACTCTTACAATGTCAAATAAAATGTCACTTAAGTGAATAAGAAAAAATAGTCAAAAAGTACATTCTTAATGAAGAATTGGAATGTTAGAGAGAGAGAGAGGAAGAGAGATAACGAATAATGCTGGAGACAAGAAATCCTCTTGTTGATGAAGGATCTTCTTATGATGGACCTTTGAGGAATGCTTCATGATAGATTCTTGGATTTTGACCTCTTATGGACCGAAACATTTTATTTATATTTTCCTTCTTCTATGAGGTGCAAACACATTATAAAGAATTTAATAAGTGTTTAAAACCATTGTTATGATGCTTCCAATGAGTGGACATGTGATGACATTTTCATCCCGAAAACATAATGGTCTTGGGTACCTCGGTAGCCTGCGGTTCAAGTGACAATATTTTACACACACTAGTTCATGTTGACCCATTCCTTACCACCGTGTGATTAACATGAGTCCCTCCTCATGGAAACTAATTTGAACACAAGGTCGAGTTGGAATGTACATATCATTACCTTCCTCCTCGTGACTTCTTAGAGCTTCACAATTCACCTTAGTGATTTTAATTTAATTTGGATTAAATTTATATTACTGAGTAACTATAGTAACAAATTATGTATAAATGCTAAAATATAGGAATGACACAAGAAAATAAGCACGAAAAGTGTAAAAACCTAAGTGAGAAGAAGATTTTAGAAGACTTGGCTTATTTAAATTGGACAAGAAGTGATCCGGGTTGGTAAAAGTGTTGAACAGATTTGTAGACATATTCATTAATGCTCATTTTAAATTATAGAACTTAAAAATGTGCAGATAGGAGTGCCCATGGAAGGACAGGAGTGCTTGGGCGCTAGTCCCGGATCTCAGGTCTTAGTTTCTAAATAGGTGCTTAGGTTCTAAATTTTTCTAGGTCGGAATGTCTTCACTCCAATATTCATTTTGTCACTCTGACTTCTCTCTATTAGGGTTATGATCACACTTGTAACCTGCAAAACAAATTTCTACCTACACATGTCCACAAACCACATCAAATCTAATAAAAAAGATGCATAATGTGGAGTCGAATGACCCCAGCGGTCACCCAGAAGAGTGAACTTGCAGCCAAGCGTTGCTCTACATCTCGAGACTCCATGTAGCTCTTGTGTGTTTTGAAATGGTTCCCTAGGATTCCCTTGTGCAATTTCACTTGATAACGGGTTGTAGGTAGAATGTAGTAGTGTAATAGTATGTGTGGATGGAATAGAATAAACTTCCTCTTCCTATGTTGTGTATGCATAAGTATGTAGCCCTTTTCCCTTAAATGGATGCTAGATGGATGCCTTTGAAGTGCTTTAATTCCTTTTGAATGCAAGCTTAGGTGATGATAATAATGCTTAGTGCTTGGTCCCTCATTTTGAAAACATAACTATGTATTTATATGATTCCCTTGTTTGAATTTTGTAATTGAAAATGAAAGGATGACCTAGAAGTGAAAAAGATGCCCAAAAGATAGAAAATACCCAAAAAAGAGAGTAAGAAAGGGTTAGGGGCACCCAAGATGGCCAAGAGAACCTGAGTACCATTGTCTTAGGCTAGGCAATCGTGTCTAAAGTACTAAAAGATAAACCAATTAATTATGATTGGGATGTAGAGTGTGTAAAACCAAATCAAAAGAAAAAGAAAAAGAAAAGAGACCAAAGATAGTTGTCAACCATTAGTTTTCTTATTTAGGAATAATGTAAATGTTAGTATGCTTTTAGGACCTTGAAATGTACCCAAGTGTGTGATTTTTGTCAACATTTTCCCGAACATTATGTTGTTGAGAGAGTACTCGATACCATAAAGTATATAAAATATGTGTAGCTTATGATCTTGTAGAGAGTGTGGTGAATAGCGTGTCGAGTGGACAAGTGAATCATGGAATGATTGCAAAGTGAAGTGTGGAGACTAAGTATCTAGGGGTGAAGTGAAGGGTATATGAATTATAAGCGTGATGTTATAGGTTGTGCTTGATGCTTCTTAAAGGATGGGCTTGCAAAAGAAGAGAAAAAGAGTAGTCAAAGTTTGGTATATGAAAGTTTAAATAAAGTATGTAAAAGTGAGTAAAAAGTAAAGTGTGCACTTTGTTATGTGAAAGAGTAAAAGATAGAAAGTTTGTCTTGTTGCTTGAAGTTCTGAATTTGTTTCCAACATTGAGGTTTTTGGGTGATATCACGCTAGAGAATGTTTTTGGGTGATCTAACGCCAAGTCCATGTTTTTGAGCGATCTAACACCAAGTGCGTGTTTTTAAGGTGATCTCATCCCAACTATGAGTTTTTTTGGTGATCTCATGCCGGTCGATTTTTTGGGGTGATCTCATGCCAAGTGTGAGTTTTTAGTGATCTCACACTAAAAATAAAGTTTTGGGGAGAGAGATCTTATTTTACTCTACTTCCATGACTCTTCCTAATACGCAAATTGTAGATGGTACATCTTGATCTGTTTCATTTGTCCTTATTTATTCCAATGTAGTTTCAAATTGTTCCGATCTGTAATGAATATAGGAAATACAATGAATTTTTTGACTAAATTTCAATGCATGTTACTATAGAAATTCTCTTTAAATTTTTGAAGATTGCATTGTCTTGAGAAATTGATTGTTTCTTCCCCTAGGACATTAGCACCCATTGGAGGACAGGAGCTTCCAGACCTAGTGTCTATTTCAAGGTGCTAGTATATGTATTGTGTTTTGGACTCAAGTCAGATTTTGGGTCATTCTATATCTGTTTTGTTTTTCCTTTTTATGTATTGTGTTGTTCTAAATCAATCAATCTCCGAGTGTTATAGGGGTGATTTGTTCACCCAGTGTATGCCCCCTTATTTGGGGTGTGTGTGATGATATTAGGATAATGCAGCCCAAAGGAGAGGACTCGGTGCTGATTTGGAGTAGATACGTGCAAGGGGTAGGGGATGCGCATGGTAGAAACCAAGGCACATGCAAACAAAAGAGGCTAGTAACATGTGTTAGTAGTAAAAGTGGCTAGCATGTATGATAAGATAATGTAGCAATCAAGTGTGCATACAAGATAGACTTCAAAAAGTGGGTTTCAAACATGGGATATCACTCACAATGTCACAATAAAATCATGGCCGAAGCTGCCAAAAGCATACAATGATCATACAAGACATAGGGCATAGCCCACAAACAATAGCATACAATATAAGGCAATGGGAAAATGTAGTGACACATAGCCATGGTTATACATATTCCTAAAGAAAATCCTTCACATGAAGAACTCGTTACCATGTTAGAAAGATAAATAGTATGTTAAAAGTGTGTATATAATAGATAAAAGTAAAGTAACTGTAATGAGATGTAGTGAATAATGTAGCAATAGAACTTGAAGTGTGTAGAATGTGGTAGTAATGAAAGTAGATTCCTCTAGGAAACTTGGTGGGACTGGTAAAAGGTACAGTGCTAAACATCATTACAACATGTAATAGCATGTAAGAGATCTACATTCACCTCAAAATACCAAGTGAATGTGAATGTGTATATATAGAAAGATGATGACATATTAAGAATCCGTCTAACATGGAAAACAAAGTGTAACATGTAAATAGAATAAGCTAACAAGAGTAGATACAACAAAAATATTAAAATGTAGTATGAGTATTATGGAATGGAATGTGAAGTTTGAAAATGACATGGGTTGTATTCCCCTACTAGATGTGTATGAGATGAGGTTCATTTATAAATTCCCCCTCAACAATCAAGAATGAACCATAGAACAAGAGTTTGTCATCGGTAAATGGGTCTATCGTGTGTGAGTAGATGCTAGAGAAGATATGTCATAAAGCACAGAGCATGAAGTGTGTAATGGGAGGTTCATTGATGTAGCATTCCCTCAAGAGTCAAGTGTGCACCATATCATGAGAGTGTGTTATAGGGTAATGTGCATGTTGTGTGAATAGATGCTAATAATATGTACCATGAAGCATCACATGAAATGTGTAGTTTATAAGAGGTTCATTTAAGAATTATACCCTCATCATCAAGTATGAACCATGGAACTAGATTACGTCATATGGTAATTGAAAAGAGTTTGCGAGAATCGAATCGATAGCAAGGAAAAATGATCAAGTAATGGAAGAACTTGCTCAACGTAAAAGAAAGCTTGATAGAGGAAAGACAATGAGTGTCTTGGCATGCTTCATAAATGAATAGAAAAGGGGTACATATAGGGTGCTGAGTAACCCTAGTGCATGACACACATATGAAACCCTAAACCTAACCCATGTGAGATGACCCTCCAACATGAGAGAGGACACATAGGATAACTCACACTAACACCCCCTTCATCAAAGCTAGGGTAGCGGCTGTGATGAGTCAGACGAAAGAGGAAGACACTCCTAAACAACTAAGAAAGATGTGTCAATGGGGCCCGGCAACTAAAGGCCTGATAAGGTGCCCATATACAAACACAATCTTCCTAGAAGAAGAAGAAGAAAAGAAGGACTACATAGCCCTAAGAAGATGGGTAAGCTGTAGAAGACCTCACCCCAAGAAGAGACCGTAAGTGAAGAAACTTCATCTCAGTGAAGGGCTTGGTGAATAAATCTACAATCTGATCAGCTGTCTGAATGTACTGAATGTCGATGATACCATCATGAATAAGCTCCCATATGAAGTGCATATGGATCTCAATGTGCTTCATCCACTGATGCTGAACTAGATTTCTACAAATAGAGATTGTGCTCATGTTATCACAGTAGATAATGGTAGGCCACCGAAAGTGGATGCCAAACTCTGTCAGAATACCCTGTAGCCAAATAGCTTCTGTGGCAGCATTAACTACTCCTCTATATTCTACCTCTATAGATGATATCACAATTGCATTCTACTTCTTGCTAGACCAACTAATAGGACCCGAACCAAGAGAGAAACTATAGCCAGAAGTAGATTTCTGATGATCTAAGTCACCGGCCCAATCAGAATCTGTGAATCCAATCAAGTCAATATCAACCCCTCCATGATAGTGTATGCCATCAACATAAGTGCCACGAACATAATGAAGGATCCATTTAGCTACTTTCCAATGCAGCTCATGTGGCTCTTGCATGAATCTGGACACGATCCCAACAACATATGATAAATCCGGTCGAGTGTGAGTCAAGTAGATCAAGCTCCCAACTAACTGTCGGTAAAGAGTACCATCAACCAAGGGAGTAGAGCAATCTGAAACCAACTTAACCCCGGAAAGAAAAGGAGTAGGAGAAGACTTGCAATCAGACATCTAAAACCGAGCTAGAAAATCAAGAGCATACTTAGGTTGTGAAATCAAGATTCCCGAGTCAGATTGTGAAATTTGGATCCCAAGGAAGTAATGAAGCAGACCTAAGTCAGTCATGGAAAACTTGTTGGCTAAGGCGATCTTCACAGAATCAATAATAGAGGAAGAGCTACCTGTGATCAACAAGTCATCAACATATAGAACAAGAATGAGTATGGAGTCATCTTGCCATAGAATATAAACATTTGGATCAGAGTGACACCTAGTAAACCCTGATGTAAGTAAGGAGTCCATCTTGGCATACCAAGCCCGAGGGGCTTGTTTAAGGCCATAAAGAGACTTCTTTAACTTACAAACGAGGGAGGAATCTTGGACATAACCCGGAGGTTGTTCCATATAGATCTCTTCCTCTAGGTCACCATGAAGGAAGGCACTCTTAACATCCATTTGATGGACTTTCCATCTGTTTCGCATGGCAATGGCTAGGGTCAGTCAAATAGAAGTCATCTTCGCAACCGAGAAAAGGTTTCTGTATAATCAACCCCAGCTATCTGGGAGAAACCCTTAGCTACTAATCACACTTTAAACTTTTCGACGTCTCCATCTACTCCATACTTTGTTCGAACACCCACTTACACCGAATGATTTTTCTTCCTTTCGGAAGAGTGGTGAGATCCCAAGTATCGTTCTTCATGAGAGAGGAATACTCCTCATCCATGGCAAAATCCCACTCAGGAATACCAGAAGCCTCCCGAAAGACTGTGGATCAAAATCAGAGGTGAAGAAAGAGTGGGGTCCAACGAAATCTGAGTGAGTACGTCTCATATCCGAAGTATCTCCAACTAAATCTCCAGCACTTTGCAAAGTTTTCCTGGCCCAAAGGGGACCAGGAGGATCAGGCTCAGAGTCGAAGATTCTTCACTTGAGTGAGAAGGGACATAGTCCTCATCATCACTACTGTCAAAATCAAAAGACTCAAAGGTCTGATGGTCGGGAGGATCCGAAGAGGAGCACGCTCAACAATATCATCATCAGATGAGTCAGAATCCGAATCAACGAGCTGAAAGAACCTCAATAGGTGGAGAAGTAGAAGTCAAAGAAGACTCATCAAACTTAACACTTCTCTCAATATATAGCTCATGAGAAGTAGGATTCATCAATCGATATCCCTTCACGCCATCAGGATACCCTACAAAGATACAAGGTTTGGATTGTGGTTCCAAAGCCTTGCGTTTCTTCTTGGGAATCTAAGCCATAGCCTTGGATCCGAAGACTCAAAAGTGCTCAACATCAAGCTTGCATCCAAACCAGGCTTCAAAGGGTGTCATCCCTCTTACTACCTTGTGTGGAACACGGTGGTTCTAATGTAATTTACACAATTCACTGCTTTAGCCCAATACTGTGGAGGAAGAGACTTCGAGTGAATCATACAAGTGGCCATCTCCTTCAGAGTATGGTTCTTTCTTTCTGCGACTCCATTCTGCGAAGGGCTATAAGCAACTATATGCATGCAGAAGAGATCCCTTCAAAAGTATAAAATCCATGAACCTATTGTTTACATATTCACCTCCATTGTTTAGTTCAAGAACCTTGATAGACCGTTCCACTGCTTCTCAAAGAAGAGCCTTAAAGTCCTGAAAATGTTCAAAGACTTCAGACTTAAGCTTAAGAAAATATACCCAAGTATATCACGAATAGTCATCAATGAAGGTTAGCACATAAAGAGCTCTAGTAAACGAAGGAGAAGGAAATGGACCGTAAAACATCACTATGTGAACAAGATCCAAAGGGTGAGTGGCTCTCCAGGATTTTCCTTTGTCAAAGTTCTTTTCAGATGCTTTCCAAGGGTACAACCCTCACAAAGACCCTTAGAAAACTTGACATGAGGCAACCCATTGACCATTTCATTTTGGCTCAATTGTTCAAGGTAGCGATAATTTAGATGTCCAAAATGCTCATGCCATAGCTTACTAACCTCATTTGCATGAGTGAGCAAGGCAAGTGGGCAGAATCAAAAAAGTAAAGGGAGAAGGTGTACAACCGTGAATGGTGATCTGCCTTTCCCTCAGCCACTGTAGTGTCATTGTTAAGCTCACGAATGATCACCAGTTAGGACCAAATTCCACTCGCATTCCTTCACCAAGGTGAGTAATTTGGTAAACTGATAGGAGATTGGTAGAGAGATCAGGAACACTCAACACTTGGTTAAATGTTCCCCCATCCATCTCTACCGATCCACTACCAGAAACCGACACTGTCGTGTCATTACCCATCGTGATTTGGGACATTCCACAAGGTTCGATGTTGGAAAACTCAACATGCGAAGAACCCATGTGGTGCGAGGCACCGAATCTATAATCCATGTCGATGAAGGAGCAACTTTGGCTACAAGGGCCTTTCCTTTCTTCTTATCATTTTTAGCACCTTTTGTAGAAGACTTGGCCTTCGGAGCACTTTGTTTTATGGATTCAGGAACACTTATTTTATTTTTCTCAAGTAAATGAGATAAGTGATCAATCTATTTCTTAAAATAGTGTTGCTCATCATGACCAGTCTTCTTGCAATAGGAACACAAATACTTGCTTTTCTGTGCCTTAGGCTCAGAAGTCAAAGTGTTTGTGTCATTTTTAGGTTTGATCTTGGTTTCTTTCTTAGGTTGATCCTTTGTTTCTTTCTTCTTTTCAGTCTTCTTTCCTTTGCTAGTACTTGCTACAAGGGCATGTGACTTGGACTTGAGAGACCCCATTTGAATGAGTTTGTCTTGTTCTCGAATGAGTTGGGATGAAAAATAGTCAAAGGAGGGCATCGTCCAAGTATCGCCCAAAGCAGCTTTTGTAGCGTAGAAAGTTGACACGAAGACAAAATATTCGGGACCTAGCTTAGAGAGAATCGACAAGATCAGTTGAGAATCTTTCTTTTCTACTTGACATCCTTTTAACAATAATCTAATGTGGACAAATTTTGAGAAGAAGGCTTGTAGGTTTTCAAAGTCACTAGGATTTAACCCTAGTAGTTCGTTTTCCAACTCATGCGCTCTCATGTCATCTAGTTGTCCAAACATCACATCCAGTGTTTTCCATGTAGATGTAGGTGTTTCAGATGCCTCAATGTGGAAGAGCAAGTCAGGAGAAATGGACATGCAAAGAAGACCTAAAGCTTCATCACTACGGTTTAACCACTTAGATTTTTTAGGTTCATCATCTGGTTCAGTCTCAGTTCCCATGGTGATGCGGAATAACCCTTTACCCCTTAGTTTCATTATTATTTTCGATCTCCATTCAAAAAATTTGAACGATGTAAGCAAAGGAATTGAAAGTGCATCCATAGTGAGAGAGAGAGAGAAAAGAAATGCAAAAAAGAAACACAACCACCCAGGACAATAACAACCCCCTCTTTTCGGCACTTTATAGTTCAGTGCATTGATTACAACCAGATGTGACTATGTTCTGAGAACCAGTTTGTCACTCACCTTGCAATTAGCGTAATAACACGCAATGGTGGAGACAACAATCAAGGTTCGTAGGGCGCAACAGATCGACACGACAAGAAAAAAATAGAAAGGAGGTGAAAGCCAACCCTGGTGGTGAGAAAAAAACATCTCACATCACACGAAAGAATCCCTTTGTTGTAAGACTGTGGCAGACGCACTCACAAGTCCACGAAAAAAAAGGAATAGAACAAAGCTCAAAAAAATGAGCAAATTAAGCAATACAAAGACACCCCCCAAAATGCGGCACTTTATAAAATTAGTGCATTTACAAAAATAATGATCCCATCATCTAGAGTGTGAAAAAACATGCAACTTTGACTAAAGAAGTGCTCAAAACCGAGCAACGAGTCAAAAGTTATAGCAAAAACCAATTCCCGCAATTGATGAGAAAAAGCCAATAAGCCTGCAAACGGATTAAAAAAGTGCCCTAAATACATGCAAAAGGTGTCGTATGTATGCCCGTTGGAAATGGCATGGAATTTGAGATAGGGTTTGTTTGTATTGCGAGGGGGGATTAGCCACCTGCCAATCCCGACCTCACCCTTCGTCTTCGGCACTCGACGGAAGGTTAAAAATACAACAAGCCAAAAGACCAAATTTTATAATGCCAAAGAAATAGTGTTTAGATAATGTGAAATTAATAAAAGATAGATTTAATTAAATTAAATCTAATTAATTTCAAGAAATAATAGATCGAAAAAATTAAAAAAAAGGAATTAGAATTTTAGATAAGATCTTTTAAATATCTATTGAAACTTCTAATTGAAAAACTAATGAAAACTTACCACGCCTATTGTTAAAATTGGAATTTAAAAAACAAATTTCTAATTAAAAAAAAATTCTAATGGTTTTAAACTTGATAAAAAAAATAAAAATTTGAAATGTTTTAAAAACTTACTAAAAAGAAGTTTGATTTGTTTTATCAAACAAAAAAAAGCATGGAAAAAAAAAAAAAAGCGGTTTTTTAAAAGGCGGAGTTTTTTTTTTGTTTTGAGTAAGATTTTAAAAAAAAAAAGTAATTAAAAACTTACCAAAACAAATAAATGAAGGTGAAAAAAAAAAGCGTGTGAAAAAAAACGGAGAAAATAGAAAGCCAGCAGAGAAGATTTTCACCACGCAAATGAGGGTGCAACCACGCATATACCAAAAGTAGGATTGAAAAAAGTTGTTTGCAGGTGTGTATCTGTTTGAATGTACTAGTTTTAACAAATACAAGAAGAAATACAACCCCTTCAAGCGTAAAAATGCGTGCAGAGGTTAAAAAATGCATGAAAATGAAAAAAATGCCGAAAACAGTCCAAAAAATGCCTAGAATGAAGCGAAAGGCCACGCCCAAGAAAAAAAAAAGGACGTATTGTATTGTATTTTGAATAAAGTTTGAAAAAATTTGTTTAGAAAAATGAATCCAAAAATGTCGAGAGGACAACAGTTCGTTGATGAGCAACCACGACTGAAGAACACAAAGATCCTGCAACCACAGACAATCATGCATAGACAAATATCCTGCAAAAACCAGAGATCTTAAAAAAATTTCACTTCCATTTTAATAAAAAAATGAAAAGAATCTCTATTTTGGATTTTGATACATCCAACTAAAAAAAATAGTTAAAAACCTGATTTCTCAAGGTATTTTGAAAAACTTGCACATGCACAAGAAAAAAACACAAAAAACTTTCCGAGAAAGCTTGTTAGAGATATTAGCAAGATAATTTCCAGAAAATAGTGATCAAAAGACTTGCATGCAGAGTAAAATAATGAAACCAAGTAAGAGTAATAGCAACAAAAAAACAAATCGAGTGCACATTTACCCGATATCCTCTCATGTTAGAGGGTCATTTCACATGGGTTAGGTTTAGGTTTAGGTTTAGGGTTTCATATGTGTCATGCACTAGGGTTACTCGACCCTATATGTAATCTTTTCTATTCATTTGGTGTGACGACAAGTCTGTGCAGCTCTGATACCATGAAAAGAGTTTGCGAGAATCGAATCGAAATGAGGCACCACGAAGTAGTTGCACTCCAACAGAATCGTGAAAGCTCCAGCGATAGCAAGGAAAAAAATGATCAGTAATGGAAGAACTTGCTCAACAAAAACAAAGCTTGCATAGAGGAAAGACAGTGAGTGTCTTGGCATGCTCATAAATGAATAGAAAAGGGGTACATATAGGGTGTTGAGTAACCCTAGTGCATGACACACATATGAAACCCTAAACCTAACCCTAAACCTAACCCATGTGAGATGACCCTCCAACATGAGAGGAGGACATGATAGTCTTTGGAGGGGGCGGGGAAGTATGATGCGCCCAAGTGTGTATATAAGGATATGCAAGTAAATATATATGATCATTGTGAGCAAGAATAAATAGTTTATGTAAAGTGCACTAAAGGATGTGTATCGTATATACGAGGTAATATGTGTGTTATGTATAGAAGGATCCATAAGTAAGCACGAGTAGAAAAATGCATATGTAGTAGTATAGGAGTGTAAAGAGATGTAAAAAGGTATGCCGGTAGATATGATAAAGTGTTGCTAGTAAGATTGACATGAATTTCAAATCAAGAGTGATGTATAGATGTGTATGTGAATAACATGGATAAAAACTGATTGATTAGAACATGTGGTTATGAGGAGGGGAGAGGTCGATGCCCCCAAGTGTGTAAGTAAGGGAGATCTATGTGATGATGCAAGAGATACCATGCCATGGTGGCAGTAGAAGATTGCAAAAGTTACCAAATAATAATGTCAACATGGTGAGGGGAAACTCAATAGAGTCTAAGATCCGAACTGGATGAATAGGAAGTGTATAAGTAATAAGAATGTACCCATGAGGGGAAAATAGAATAGGTGTAGAATTTTGCATGTTGGCAATAGTGGAAAAATTAAGTGCAAACATAAGGAACAATATGTGAGTCAAAATATGTGTAACATATGTAATTTTGGGATGCTCATCAGTAGTAATGAAAAGCAATAAGTGCAAATTGTGAATATTATAAGCAATAAAGCAGTATGAACTAACCCCTATGATCATAGTCAAAATGTAGAAAGAGGGGAACAAACAACTACCATGAATGTAACAAGATAAGGTGTATCCATAGTAAATGAATCATGCATAGGATTGTGGAAAGTGTAAGGATTAGGAATCAATGTAAAACCAACATACAATGTTCTAACATGTAATGAAGAAGATGCATAGAGAGATGTAAAATTGGAAGCACTTGAGCATATGATCAATAGAAGTGTATTGAGAGTGAGACACAATGGGAGGAGTATCATGGGTACCAATAGAGAATTGATCATGTAAATTAGTAGAACTAGGGTGCATCCCAAGAGGAGAAGGATGTGCAATGTAGGTAATTTCATTAACATGATGTGTAAGAGTAATATCACAAGGAGTAGCAACATGAGGTGCGGAATCTACTATAATAGTATCCATAGAAGAATGTGTAGTAAGGGAATTGTGTGATATGGCATGGGTATGCATAACATGTAACCAAGGATGGCCTAGAAGGATAGTATAAGGAGCATCATGAGGCATAACATGACATAAAACATTAAGAGTACAAGATCCCATAGTAAGGGGAAGAGAGATTTTTCCCAACACTTTCTTAGGTATATTATCAAGGCCACAAATACAAAGAGTAGATGGATTGAGATGAGTAGTAGAAATTCCTATTTGATGGAGAAAGGATAGAGTACATATGTTAAGACTAGAGCTAGGATCAACTAGGACATGCTTAATGAGGATATTATGAAGTGAACATGGATATACAATGGGGAAGCCATGAAAGATCCGATAATGGGCATGTAAGGAATGAGTTCACCAAATGATTGTAATTTATTTTGGATTAAATCTATATTGCGGGGTAACTATAGTAACAAATAATATATAAATGCTAAAATATAGTTATAACACAAGTAAATAAGAATGAAAAATGTGAAAACCTAAGTGAAAAGAAGAGGTTAGAAGACTTAGTTGATTTCAAGTGGCAAGGAAGTGATCTGGGCCGGTAAAAGTGCTAAACAAACTGTAGGAAATTGTTAATGCTCATTGTAGAATTAAAGAACTTAGAAACGGGGCAAGATAGGAGCGCCAATGGAAGGATAGGAGCACTCGAGCCCTAGTGACAAAATCTGGACACTAGTGTCCAGACAGGTGCTCAGATTTTGATTTTTTTGGGTCAAAATGTCTTCGCTCCAATATTCATTTTTCCTTTGTTACTTCATTGTTAGGGTTCTAATTTCACTGTAAACTACAAAACAAGTGTCTACCTACACATGTCCACAAACCACATCAAATATAATAAAAAAATACATAATGTGGAGTCAGACTGACCCTGGTGGTCACATGAAGAGTAAACTTACAACCAAGCACTACACTACATCTCAGACTCCATGTAGTTCTTGTGTGTGTGTGTGTGTGTGTGTGTGTGTCCTGTGTGTGTGTGTGTGTGTAGAAATGATGCCCTAATATTCCCTTGTGTAAGTTACACTTGATAGCGGGTTATAGCTATAATGTAGCACTATAATAGTATGTGTGGATGGAATAGAATATACTTCCCCTTCCTATGTTGTGTATGCAAAAGTATGTAGCCCTTATCCCTTGAATGGATGCTAGATGAATTCCTTTGAAGTGATTTAGTGCCTTTGGAATGCAAGCTTAGGTGATGATAATAGGGTAAGTGCACCAATTTGGGGGCCAAAGGGGTCTTAAGTAGATGCATTTTTCTGAAAAATAAAATACTTCAACTTGTATAAGTTCTTTTAAATAGTTAGACTCAACATTGGAAGATGTTGTGTAAATATGAATCGTAGAATTTTGATTCTAGTTTCTAAGCTACTAAATCTTATTGAAAATGGATATGTTTAAGTGGGTCAAATAACTAAAATACCAACATGTGCTCCTGTTTTTGTTAAAACACATAATAGAGTGACTTTCATGCCCCCACGATGTTTTGAGCACCATTTAGTATTTTTTAAAACCCTTTGTAGAAAGATAGCTAGGAGCATCTAGTTTGTGCTATAATTTTTTCAATTTTTTAGTGAGTTTTTTTAATAATTTTTCTAGTACAAAAATTTAATTTTTGAAAAATAATAGAGCTCGATCTTGCCCCCTGCTAACTACCTTAAAAAATATCAAAAATTAGTTTTTAAAAAATATGTATAGAATTAGTCCTAGTTTGTGCTTAAAACTTTTTTATTCAATTTTGACGAGTCGAAAAAAGATACATGACAAAAGATAGACATGTTTAAACTTCAAAAAATAACTATAAAAAGGCATTGTTAGAAAATAAATAATATGGAAACCTTATATTAGTCAAAAAAATTGAAAAATTATATTTTTAGAAAGTAGATAGTCTGCTCTACGTCGTGGTATAATTTTTTTAAACAAATCGATTGTTTTATGTTGATTTATCATGGTGGAAGTGGATTGTTTTCATTTTCCTACAAAAACACGTGGTTTGTTATGTTTTTACGGGTCCATGCCTTAAGCTTGGGGATCCAAACCGAATCCAAGCCTTGAGGCATGGCTTGGAAAAAGTGAAAACACAAAACGCATACGCACTATAACGCGTACGTGTTCTTCATAGTATGAACATAATATGTGCTTTTGGCATGCTTGTATTTACAAAAATAAATGTTTAAGAATATAAATAATAATAAATTAAAAAATTAAACTTTAAATTTATTTTAGTAAATATAAGAAATTAGGGTTACTCGCACCTTATGGAACTAGTCTCACAGCTTCATTAGTCATGGTTTAGGACAATTTTTATAGTATAATCTGTCAAGACATAGGTAATTTTCAGGATTTCAACATTTTTCCTAAATCTTTTAGCTTTTAAATTCTACAATCAAAACCCTAAACCGTAAACCTTAAACCCTAAACCCGAGGCCCTTAACCGTAACCCATGATCCCTAAACCCTAAATCCTAATCCCTAAACCCGAATCCTTAAATATTCAGCCCTTACCCATAATCCGTAAACCCTAAACCTTGAGCCTTAAGCCCTAAAATCTAAACCCTAAACCATGAACCATGAGCCCTAAATGCTAAACCCTAAACCCTAAACCCTAAAAACTAAATCCTAAATCCTAAACCCTAAACCCTAACCCATAAACCCTAAACCTTGAACCCTAAACACCGAATCTTAAACCCTAAATCCCGAGCCCTAAACCTTAAACACTAAACCCCGAACTCGTGACCTAAACCCTTAAACCCTCAACCCTTAACCCTGAGACCTAAACCCTAAACTATAAACCCTAAACCCTAAAACCAAAATAATAAACCCTCAACCTTGAACACTAAATCTTAAACCCTAAACCCTAAACCCTAAACCCTAAACCATAACCCCTAACCCCTAACCCCTAACCCCTAAACACTAAATCCGAGCCTCGATATTTAACTCGTAAACCTTAAACCAAGAACTCCAAACCTTAATCCATAAACCATGAATCATGAACCCTAAACCCTAATCCATGAACCCTAAATCCTAAACCCTAAACCTTAAACCCCAAACCCTAAGCCCTAAACCCTAAACCCTAAACCCTAAGCACTAAGTCCTAAACCATAAACCATGAGCCCTAAACCGTAAACCGTAAACCCTAAACCCTAAACCCTAAACCCTAAACCCTAAACCGTAAACCTTAAACCATAAACCCTAAGCCCTAAACCATAAACCCTAAGCCCTAAACACCAAACCCTAAATCCTGAACTCTGCGACATAAACCTTTAACCCTCAAACCTTAACCATGAGACCTAAATCCTAAACCCTAAAACTAAAATAATAAACCTTAAACCCTAAACCCTTAACCCTAAACCCTAAACCTTGAACCCTGAGCCATAAACCCTAAACACTAAATCCAGAACCTAAGCTCTAACCCCTAAACCTCATATATTTCTAGTAGGTCTCATGAGTGAGTTCATCTTTTTGAATATCTTAGGACCATATTTCCTAGTCTTGTGCCTAGAACCATCATTGAGTCTACTTGTACAACTACCTTGTTTATGAGAGGTGGGATAAGAAACTAAATGGATATGACATCTACCTTGTGATTTGCAATGCATATTACACATCTCTACCAAACTTGTTTCTCCCCACATATACTTACGCTCTTGAATGTTAATTTCTTCACACTTTGAAACAAATTTCACATTTCTCATATTTCCATGTATGGTATCATGCAAACCAGGATGACCCATTGGAAGATGGAAAAATAACCATCACAACACAAAAATTAACCTCAAAGGAAATGGAAGAAAAACAGATAATATACCAACGCAGAGGTGTAATATTAGAACCGAATTTCCTGTAGTATCCTCTCCTCTAGAGAAAGAGAAAGCTCTTTTTCTACTAGAATGGATAGAAAATTTGACAGAACTTCCTAAAGTGTTCAAAATAAGCATAACAATTGGGGAATGGCTAAGAACATAAAGGGGTTATCAATCATGCATAGTAAATCTTTCTAATTTAGTTCTGAATGGGAGTCAGTCTGGCCTACGACTTAGTGACCTTCCATTAATTGATAATTCCTTCTATGATAAACCCATGGATGCTTTCAAAAACACCTTAAAAAGATAGGGGTACTCATCAAGCCTAGTAAAGGGTGTGATGTGATTTCTAAACAAATTGAAATTCATATAGATTTAGAGGTCATAACATGAATTTACAAATGTCTCTATAGTTATAAATGGAATCTAAGTAACAATGTCTCCCTATATCCGAGGATTGAGGACTACTGGGATATGTGGTAGGATTGGACATTCAGGAATCATTGAGTGTTTGAATCAGAATGTTGTTGAGTTCCATAACCCTAAACCCTAAACTCTAAACCCTAATCCCTAAACCCTAAACCTTGAGCATTAAACCCTAACCTAAACCCTAAACCCTAAACCCTAAACCCTAAACCCTAAAATCTAAACCCTAAGCCCTAAACCCTAAAATATAAGCCCTAAATACTAAACCCTAAACCCTAAACCCTAAAACCTAAACCCTAAGCCCTAAAACCTAAACCCTAAACCTTGAGCCCTAAACCCTAAACCCTAAGCCCTGAACCCTAAGCCCTAATCCCTAAGCCAAAACCCTAAACCTTGAACCCTCAAACATAAACCCTCAAACCTAAACCCTAAAAAATAAACCATAAGCCCTAAACCCTCAACCCTTAACTCTCAACCCTAAATCCTAAAACCTAAACCTTCACCATAAACCCTAAACCCTCAACCCCGATCCCTAAGCCATAAACCCTTAACCTAGAGCCCTAAACCCTAAATCCTAAATCCTAAAACCTCAACCCTTGACCTTGAGTCATAAACCCTAAACTCTAGAACCTAAACCATAAACCCTAAACCATGAACCCTAAGCCATAAACCCTAAAATCTAAACTATGAAACCTAAACACTAAACCTTATACCCTAAACTCTAAACCCTTGGTCCTAAACCCTAAACCCCGAGCCCTAAACCCTAAACCCTAAATCATAAACCCTCACCCAAAATAAAGTCCTAATAAGATCATTCGGTGTGTTTTAGTGTGTAGGGAATAGTGTCTAAGGTGATAGATCGACTCATTTAGTTTTGATGAGATACTACTTCCTATGATGGCTTAAAAAGACATTTTTGGCCATTCTCTTTAGCTAATTGAACACCCTTTAGAACAAACTAAAATTAGCTAGTCCTACACCGAGGTATCAAAGACCATCATGTGTGAAGTATTAAGGCATCATTTGTCTCCATAAGAGAAATGAACAAAAACATGTATGAGAATCATGAATTTGATTCCATGAAATGATGCTTTTAAAGCTAGGAAAGGTGAGGGGATGATCTTTATATGGAGCACCATGTTTCTAACAATGAGCAATCATCCGACTTCACTTGATGCAATTAACTTGGTACTATTTGTAAAAAAATATTCAATACCTAGTAGTGTTATCACACCTTAAGGAGAAGGCACATTACAATCACCTCATTTTGGCCATAAGATGGGAATCCCATTCAAGGAGTAATCCTCTATCTACAAAGTGAGGATCTCATTTTAGTAAGAAGTAGAAAATCATCATAGAGTTGATTCATGGTCACTAAAGTGAATTATGGACCAAATTTAAAAATTGGTACCAATTCAAGCAGTGGTAGGGCCAAAATCCAATTTAGAAGGTCAAAAACCTAAAAATGACTATATGCTTTCCCAAAACAAATACTGATTACAATATATATGCCCTAAAAGTTTTAGGTCCTTTACTGAAATCCTGAAAATGAGTAAGTACTAACCAGATTAGATTTTGAAAAACTATCTTCTAGATTATAATCTGTTAGAGCTACAGGACCACTTCCATCAAGTGCAGAGTGACCCTAATTTCTTATATTTACTAAAATAAATTTAAAGTATAAGAAATAATAAAAATTTATTTTGTAAGTATAAGCCCCCAAATACATATACATAGTCCATACTATGCAAAACACATACGCGTTTTGACTTCCCTAAAGCGCATGTAATGTTTTAACTTCCCTAAAATTCATACGTGTTTTGAATTCTCTAAAACACATACACATTTTGACTTCTCTTAAATGTGTATACATTTTGGATTCTCTAAAATGCGTACCGATTATAGGTTTGGTAAATGCCAAACCAAAAAAGTTAAAACGCTGCGTACTCGCTTTCATTTGTTTTTCATGTTTTTGTCCACTTTTTGGCCCCACAACCCACAGTGCACTTACCCAATAATGCCTAGTTTCAATTTTGAAAACATAACTATGTATTTATATGATTCCCTTGTTTAAATTTCATAATTGACAACTGAAAGGTTGACCCATAAGTGATAAAGATTCCCAAAAGATAAAAGATACCCAAAAGAGCGAGGAAAGTAAGAAAGGGTCAGGGGCACCCAAGATGGATAGGAGTGCCTAGGTACCATTGTCATCTCCTGATAAAGCGCTGGTGTCTAAAGTAATAAAAGATAAATCAATTAATTAATGACTGGGCTGTAGGGTGTGTGAAACAAAATAGAGAGCAAAAGACATAGAAAAGAGGCTAAAGATAGTTTTCAACCACTAGTTTTCTTTATTAGGAATCATGTAAATGATAACATGCTTTTAGGACCTAGAAATGTACCCAAGTGTGTGATTTTGTGTCTACACTTAGTGATCGAAGATATCTCCTTCTTGGATGGAATCAACCTCAAGAGATCCAAGTACTTTCTTGTTCACCCATTCCTTATTGAAAATGTCTTCTGTTAAAAATGAGGAAATAAGAAACTCCACAATCACCATCATACTCATCAAACACATTCCCATGCCAGATTCTAGAGAAGATGATTGAGAATCAGGTCTTACCTTGACATACCCTATTTGATATCACTTTCCTTTCATGGTCCACATCATTTAAACATGATGACCCTATTTCTTGACTTGCTAGGATGGATTGAAACACACAGTCTTGGAATTCACCTTGAGACTAAGTTTTGAGAGTTTATGAGGGCTTTCTTTCTTGTTTGAACCATAAGACAATTTCCTAGCCTTGTAATTGTGGCAAAAAGAAATGAGATAGGTGGAATGTGAGTTGATAAAATTTATTTGATCTTGATTGTAAGAATTTATATTTTTAGTAGGTCTTGACTAGGATGGCTATTTTTAGTAAGTTTTCACAATTTTCACTTTTTGATGGTTTTTACTTGTTTAGAGTAACAAGGTCATTGAGAGTTTATTTTTTAGAAAATTACCATATTTAGACATATGATACCTTACATAACTTTTCCTTAGATGGAGGTCTTCTCGGATGTCGATTAGAATGAGATTGGTCTCAACCATTTAGGTTTTTCTTAGGACCTTCGATCTAGTATTTGAGGAATTTTTTTCCGAGAACTCCATAGATCTGAAAAGGAAGCTCCAGGGCTGAAAATATAATATTAGTTATTATAAATTGTATAAAACATCAAGGAAAATGTTCTTATAGTCATCTTAAAGGAATTTTTGGGAGGATTGCAATGGAAAATTTTGGTGGAAATCGAGTGAACCATTTTAAAGATATGAGCAAAATTACTTTTATAATATTGATAACTCAAGAATTATAACAACATCATTGTGAGAAAATGGAGTTTTGGAGGGAAAAACAAAACCTTAAAGTTTAAATAATGATTAAGAATTTAGAAGTTGGGAGTTATTCATTCAATCTTGAAAATTTGAAGTCAACTTTAACTATGGGGCTTAACTAGGGTTGAGAGATGGGTTTGAGTGTGATTGGACCCTAAAAATTAGTGTGTAAAGGTGCAAGGGGAAAACGGGGTAGAGAAGTACACTTTGAACCGTGATGATTCCAAGTGTCATCTTATGATGCTTGTGAGAGGGAGATACAAAGGGTTGAAATTGGATTTTGGGGTTTTTAGGTTGGTTCCCATGTGTCCTAGGGTTGAGTGAAAGGATGGGGAACACACTTTTATATCCCCCATTTGCCTTTTTTTTGCTAAAATAAAGTAGGACACGGTCATATTGAAAATGTTACATCCGGGGTTTGATCATGAAGAGGGTTCAAGGAGTTAAGTTAACATGCAATATTGAGGTTCCCTAGGTTCAAAGTTGATCATGAAAAGTTGGATAAATTAGGGGTTGATGAGGGAGAATTTTTTTGTCCCCTTATCCCGTTTTCACCTTGGGAAAATCCAAGTAGACATTTCATGGTCAAGAATGCGCCATGGGGCATGCTCATCACATGAAGGGGGCTAGTTTGAAAAGGGTAAGATTACACATATCCTAACACAAAAATTGTCACTTTAAGTGACACAACCAGTCATCCACATGGTGTTAGGAAATAAGGAATAAAATATATGGAAAAATCCCACACATACTCGTAATAAGAGAAAATAATATTCAAGATATATCACGAGATATGAAATAAAAGTGTAGAAAATAAAAAAGAATACAACACAAAGACAATATTTAACATAGTGCACCCAATTTGGGTTATGTCCACCAAGAATCACTTGCTCAAAGTGTATTTCAAGCCACCTCTTTCTCTTAATACAATACCCATATCTATTTGGAGCTGTGCTCAACAAACTCTCCTAAATTCCCACTTTAACTCACACACATCTAATATGTTATCTATACCTAACATATGCATAAAAGCACATCAAAAGGAAACTACTTAAGCAATTTTACAATACCGAGGGTACCAAAACCAACCCATAAACCTATGGGTCAAAATACTTCCCATATTAGAAGAGCACATTTCCCTAGGTATCAATCACATTTTTCAAGATAAATTTTTTTATTGTGGAGTGTACAATACTTTTAATCTTTTCATGGGTTTTTGAAATGTTTGTTTATGTATACAATTTTCTTGTTTTATCGGTTGGTCGGAAGCTCAAATCATGCAAACCATCAAAACATTCCTCAAAACCCACCAACATTCCTCAAAACCCTCCGAACATTCCTCAAAACCCTCCTCCAAACATAGATCCGCCTCTTGTGGCTCCTTCTATCCCCACTGAGCCAACAGGAACACAAGATAATATCATTGGAAGAATCTGAGAAAATAAAATTGTCATTGAGAACCTTATTCAAACTATAAGACAAAATCATGCCACAAATCCATCCCGCATGACTTTAGCCAATACATTGCAAACATTGATTGGTGAAGTCGACTCTCATAACCAACCAAATACATAGATGGAATACCTTTAGAGGTGATTGTAGGTGGTGGTATGCGGATAAACTATCCCATGCGGCCGTAAAAGACAAAAAAATTGGAAAAGACCTCATTTGTGCATTATTTATGACCCTAAGAACCAATGCCCCCCCCGCAGTTACTTGCAAATGGTTCCCAATCCATTGGTGCCATGATGACCGAATCAAAAACAATTTTTGGGACCGATGGTGGATGGTTTTTTATTATCCACCATGCAACAACAATGAGGTTCCTCTTTATTTTTTGAAGAAATTATATTGCGAGTTCGTGCTCAATGAGGTCCCGAATTATTTTGACTTTTCTGACTTTTTTGGTCGAGGAGGTGGCTCTACATAGAGTAGACCTGGTGCATGCATAGGTCAACCTAGGATCCCCCATGCCCCAAAACCCCACTTGCCTTCAGTTATCCCTCCTACAGTGAAGGAGGTTGTGGAGATTGATACATTGCATGCATTGAGGGAGCTCACTGACACTCTGACCCAACATAGTGACTAGATTGCATCTGGTGATGTTGGTGGAGGCGCCAGTTCTAGCACACCACACCACTTGTGGATCATGTGGTGCCGTATGCACTGTGGGCGAGACATCATTTGTTGGTTCACAGGATTTCTTTTCTATAGATGAGATGTTGGGGAATGTTTTGGAACTCAAAGCCACTTGATATTGGTCTTTCACAGGTAAATTTCAAATAAATATAAATAATATATATATATATATATATATATATATACACAATAGTTTAATTCACATGTTTGAGATTTTAATATATATGTATTTGATTGTACGTCATGTACATACATGTAAAAAACTAATTTTTTATTTTATTTTAAATAGCAAGAGCCGGTGAAGGAAACATCCGGCATCGACATGCTAGCTACTGCAGCTGGGCATGTTTCAAACGTAAGTTTCAAGTTGTACAAACTTACATTTTTAATTTCATTTGATTGCACTAGATTATTATTATAATGTTTCACGTGTATGTTGTACATATTAATATGTTTGTCTTTTATACATAGGAGCCTGGCGGGTCATCATCTGCTCTGGGAACTGAGGCTACTGGCACGCCTCACATGAGTTTTACGCAGGTTAGTAAATCTCTTTACACTTTGTTTCTAATTGTGGAAGTTCACGTGGATTACATGCTTTGGACCTCTGTTATGTGGTGCACAGTCATGTAGATTTTAATATTGATTTGTACATGTTTTTTGTATAGCTTATGACTGCTAGAGAGACTCCTCCATATATGCAGACTATGGAGGTTATTGTAGATACTACCATAGCATCTGCAGATCCACTAACTGAGGTACAATTTTTCAAATTTGTTAAATTTTGGAGGTTCATTATTTCTTATTACTTAAATCTACAATATCAAATTTTGTATGTATGTGAAATATTTAATTTGAAAATTAATTATTTGTATGTAGCTTACCCCTCATGAGTCTATTGTTGTCCCTGCGATGCGTCAACAACAAATTGATAGGGATCATGACATTGTGGTAAGATTTCACATGCATTTTAACTAAATTGTACAAGTTTCTAAATTTTGAATGTATTTTAAAATTTTGGGTGTTAAAAACTTGTTGTTTATGAATGTGCAGGTTAGGTTGCGGCATGCTTAGAGACACCTAGGACCACACGGATGAAATCCATAGTGGCATCTCCCTCCACTACATCCCCAGGTCATGGACGTGCTACTTCTAGTAGGGTCGAAGAGAGGGAAGATGTTTCATGAGTAGATTCATAGTCCACTTGGATGTACATAGATATATATATATATATATATATATATATATGGCCATCTGGTCCTAGTGAACATGTTTCTTCATATAGTCCATTGTATATATATAGCCTTTTGCGACCGCATGTGGTCCTATATACATTATGACACACTTAGTTTGAGATGTACACATACATTATGAACTTACATATATTTTCAGAGACGTGCATCTGGAGCACACTTTGTTTGATTCTTATATATCCATGTGTGTTGGTTTTCATAACGATAAATCTGAACTATATGTTTGATTTGATTTCATTGCATGTATGATATCCTTCTATGTATGTTTTCATAACCATTTAAATTAGTTCTAGATATGTATGTTTGATTTAAAATTAAAAAACCATGTCCCGAGAGCACTACATGGTACAATTGTTAAGAAAACCTATTCCATTAAGCAAAACCATGCTAGGTGAACTACAAAAGGGCAATACGTACAATTACTTTTTTTTTAAAGCTAACACTCAATCTGTTGCATATCAACTAATGCGAACATTGATAGAAATAAGCGAGGTAGAGTTCATCTTGAACTATATGAATATTTAACATTACTTATGGTGCAACATTGAAGATTTTACAATTTTCCCGATTTTCAAGTTTTACAATTTTCATATTTCTAGAATTTGAAGATTACAAAGGTTTCAAATTTTTTTCTTTGTTATCAAAACTTATTATTTTTAGTAAGGCTCATATGCCAATTTAATAATAAATATTTAATCATGTCTTCTTGTATTTGGATTGAGATGAAATTTTTTCATTAGATTAGGTATTTTCATATGGTTTCCTGCTTCAAATTTCAAGTGTTTTCGATCTCCAGAATTGCAAGGATCTAAAAAGGCAAGTTTTTTCTCTAAAATTTTAAATGGGATGCTATAAAAAATTAGGGTACCAATGGAAAATATTTTTAGATCATCTTCAAGGAGTTCATGAGTAGAAGTTACGGGAAAATTGGGGAAATGGAGCAAAAATGAAGGAGATATGAGCAAAAATGTGATTTTTGCAATAGGGTTTCTTGAAAATTTAGTAGCATAACTAAATACTAGCAGCAATGAAGGAAAAGGAAATATTAAAAAGGGATTAAAAAATGGCTAAGTGTATGTTTATACTCACCTCTTAACATTAACCTAGCTAACTCACCTTCTAACTCATCCTTGACCATTCTGGATTAACCCGGGTTACATGGCATGACAGGGTAGGGTTACAAGCCTTAAGTGACAAAGGGACTTAAAGGGGTGATAATGTGTGAAGGGGTTAAGTATTCATGAGAGGGGGCAACATAATCAAGTTGGGGTGCTTTGAGGAATCATACCTAGTGAGAATGTTACAAGCCTTAAGTGACGAAAGGGAGAGATTTCATGTGGTGGTGCATTCTGATGTCCCAAGTTGAAAAGGGTAAAAATTTGACAGTAAGCCCTTATTAGTATTCTTAGGTTCCACCCATCACATGAAGAATCCTCCTCTAATGAAGAATCAACTCATGTCTTCCTCCGCGGAAGATCTTGAATGATGAGGCTTTTCCATAGACCATCTTGTTGAATCTGGAAACTACAAATGAAACTTTCTCATCTTCCAAGATGTTCACATGCTCCAATGTGTTGAGTCAATTCTCAGGAATGGCATTGATATTTCCACATTGACTAAAATATTTTTCATTTAACTCTTCATAGGATTCTAGAGATATAACCTATGATCTCTACAAGGGCTTCTAAAGTATTGACTATTGAAGGAAAGGGTCACAAATATTTTCCTGAACCAATTCTTAAAATTTGAATCCTGAAGATTCTTCATGTGGAATTATTCTCCCTGAGAGGAGTACCAAGCTCATGCATTCTTGTGCCAAGATCTTCCAAAAAAATTTGATACATTCTCCTCATGGGATTCAAAATCAGAAATGGCTTCTTTTAGAGCATCAAACCTCTAGGTGATGGTATGGGACAAAATGTCATACAAGTTCTCTGAGTCAGATGAAAACACACCTGAGCTCACCAAGGAATGAGAATCAAAATTATTCATCTCACTCGCAAATGGGAGATTATTTTCCCAATGGAATTTCTCTTTCTTGATCTCAACTCTATTCCTATTGATTTTCAAAAATATGACCAAGAACAATCTAAACAAAGAGATAATCTCAGGAAATAGATCATTCCCTTTTTCAAGGATCATGCTCACCCAATGGTCACATGTCCTTCTTTGCAGTATGAATGCTTGATCTTGCTTGATGGACTAGGGGGTTGAAGTTTTAGATGGGAGACATTGCTTCAATTTGAGGTAGAGATGATTAATCTCATGCAATCAATGATGGCACTTATGAATAAAAGGTCCTCACACATGTGTTCCCTTAATTGTTTGATGATTTACTTATACTCCTAATTCTGTGTAGTGATCTATGATGAAGAATCCTATTACAATGCAAAAATAATGAGCATGTAAGCACATAGTTGGGGCAGCAGAGGATGGAGAGAGATCACCACAACAACATAGCTCAAGAGAGAAAAGCAAGGATAGTGATGAAGCACCTAAGAGGACAGAGGCAAGTCCAAAGAGAACAAGAGAGATGGAAGGTAAACAAGTGACATTGAATGTTTTGAGTCCTAGGAAATGAACGGAGGCGAGGAGTGAGAAGTCATGCCTCAGACATCATGTGGCACCGCACCAAACCCAAATGCTTGGACATCTGGGTGGCCAGGTGAATGCTAGAGGAGGTGGTGTTTTGGTGTGTGACAAGGTCGTTGCTTCGGGCTACTTCGTTTGGGCGTAGTCCCTTAAGAGCCCCTGAGACCAAAATATCGTTCAACTTCGATGGGTGACTACTCGACTCCATGGCACCTAGAGATGCCTCATCTCGAATCAAAACCTCAGTGTAGGGACCCTCTATAATAGCCTCTCTCAATTTTTTTCCTTCTCATATCATGCTCTCGCTGCCTATTGTTTGTAAACGCATCGAAAAATAGTGCGAGTTGAGCTAGTGTAAGGTTGTCAAATGCTATATTTTGCAAATGGTGGGTCGTGGCACCAAACCAATATGTTGATGACATGTCCGGGGTGGCTAGGTGAATGCTAGAGGAGGTGGTGTTTTGATGCGACAAAGGTCGTTGCTTCCGGGCTACTTCGTTCGGGCGTAGTCCCTTAAGAGCCCTGAGACCAAAATATCATTCAACTTCGACGGGTGACTACTCGGACTCCATGGCACCTAGAGATGCCTCATCTAATCTAAACCTCAAGCATAGGGACCCTCTAAAAATCCTCTCTCTCAGGTTTTTTCCTTCTCATTTCGGTGCTCTCGCTGCCCTATTGTTTGTAAACGCGTGAAATAGTGCAGTTGGAGCTAGTGTAAGGTTGTCAAACACTATATTTTGCAAACGGTGGGTCATGGCACCAAATCAATACACCAAACATCGGGTGGCTAGGTGAATGCTAGAGGAGGTGGTGTTTTTGCGCGCACAAGGTCGTTGCTTCGGGCTACTTCGTTCGGGCGTAGTCCCTTAAGAGCCCTGAGACCAAAATATCGTTCAACTTCGACGGGTGACTACTCGGACTCCGTGGCACCTAGAGATGCCTCATCTGATCTAAAACCTTGGCATAGGGACCCTCTAAAAATCCTCTCTCTCAGTTTTTTTCCTTCTCATATCGGTGCTCTCATGCCCTATTGTTTGCAAACGCGTGAAATAGTGCAGTTTGAGCCAGTGTAAGGTTGTCAAATGCTATATTTTGCAAACGGTGGGTCGTGGCACCAAACCACTACGCCGACACATCCGGTGGCTAGGTGAATGCTAGAGGAGGTGGTGTTTTGGTGCGACAAGGTCGTTGCTTCCGGGCTACTTCGTTCGGGCGTAGTCCCTTAAGAGCCCTGAGACCAAAATATCGTTCAACTTCGACGGGTGACTACTCGAGACTCATGGCACCTAGAGATGCCTCATCTTAATCCAAAACCTTGGTGTAGGGACCCTCTACAATAGCCTCTCTCAGTTTTTTCCTTCTCATATCGGTGCTCTCACCCTATTGTTTGCAAACGCGTGAAATAGTGCAGTTTGAGCCAGTGTAAGGTTGTCAAACACTATATTTTGCAAACGGTGGGTCGTGGCACCAAACCGACTACGCTGGACACATCCGGGTGGCTAGGTGAATGCTAGAGGAGGTGGTTTTTTGGTGTGTGCGACAACAAGGTCATTTGCTTCGGGCTACTTCGTTTGGGCGTAGTCCCTTAAGAGCCCTGAGACCAAAATATCGTTCAACTTCGACGGGTGACTACTCGACTCTGGCACACCTAGAGATGATGCCTCATCTTGATCCAACACCTCAACATAGGGACCCTCTATAAAAGCCTCTCTCAATTTTTTTCCTTCTCATTTCGGTGCTCTCGCTGCCCTATTGTTTGCAAACACGAAATAGTGCAGTTTGAGCCAATGTAAGGTTGTCAAATGCTATATTTTACAAATGGTGGGTCGTGGCACCAACCGACTACGCTGACACATCCAGGTGGCTAGGTGAATGCTAGAGGAGGTGGTTTTTTGGTGCGCGACAAGGTCGTTGCTTCCGGGCTACTTCGTTCGGGCGTAGTCCCTTAAGAGCCCTGAGACCAAAATATCGTTCAACTTCGACGGGTGACTACTCAGACTCCATGGCACCTAGATGCCTCATCTGATCCAAAACCTCGGCATAGGGACCCTCTAAAATAGCCTCTCTTGGTTTTTTTTCCTTCTCATTTCGGTGCTCTCGCTGCCCTATTGTTTGCAAACGCGAAAATAGTGCAGTTTGAGCCAGTGTAAGGTTGTCAAATGCTATATTTTGCAAACGGTGGGTCATGGCACCAAACCATGATCTGACACACATCTGGGTGGCTAGGTGAATGCTAGAGGAGGTGGTGTTTTGGTGCGTGACAAAAAGTCATTGCTTCAGGCTACTTCGTTCGGGCGTAGTCCCTTAAGAGCCCTAAGACCAAAATATCGTTCAACTTCGACGGGTGACTACTCAGACTCCGTGGCACCTAGAGATGCCTCATCTGATCCAACACCTCGGCATAGGGACCCTCTACAAAATCCTCTCTCGGTTTTTTCCTTCTCATTTCGGTGCTCTCGCTGCCCTATTGTTTGCAAACGTGAAATAGTGCAATTTGAGCCAGTGTAAGGTTGTCAAATGCTATATTTTACAAACGGTGGGTCATGGCACCAAACCAACTATGCCGACACATCAGGTGGCTAGGTGAATGCTAGAGGAGGTGGTGTTTTGGTGTGTGACAAGGTCATTGCTTCTGGGCTACTTCGTTCGGGCGTAGTCCCTTAAGAGCCCCGAGACCAAAATATCGTTCAACTTCGACGGTGACTACTCGGACTCATGGCACCTAGAGATGCCTCATCTTCGATCCAAAACCTTGCATAGGGACCCTCTACAAAATCCTCTCTCAGTTTTTTTTTTTTCTCATATCGGTGCTCTCGCTTTGCCCTATTGTTTGCAAAACATGAAAATAGTGCGGTTCGAGCCAATGTAAGGTTGTCAAATGCTATATTTTGCAAATGGTGGGTCGTGGCACCAACCACTACATGCCACACATTTTGGTGGCTAGGTGAATGCTAGAGGAGGTGGTGTTTCGGTGTGCGACAAGGTCATTTAGCTTCGGGCTACTTCATTCGTAGTCCCTTAAGAGCCCTGAGACCAAAATATCGTTCAACTTCGACGGGTGACTACTCGGACTCTGTGGCACCTAGAGATGCCTCATCTAATCCAAACCTCGGCATAGGGACCCTCTACAATAGCCTCTCTCGGTTTTTTCCTTCTCATTTCGGTGCTCTCGTTGCCCTATTGTTGTTTGCAAACGCGTGAAATAGTGCAGTTTGAGCCAGTGTAAGGTTGTCAAATGCTATATTTTACAAATGGTGGGTCATGGCACCAAACCGACTATGCTAGACACATCTGAGTGGCTAGGTGAATGCTAGAGGAGGTGGTGTTTTGGTGCATGACAAGGTCGTTGCTTCCGGCTACTTCGTTTGGGCGTAGTCCCTTAAGAGCCTTGAGACCAAAATATCGTTCAACTTCGACGGGTGACTACTCAGACTCCATGGCACCTAGAGATGCCTCATCTATCCAAAACCTTAGTGTAGGGACCCTCTACAAAAGCCTCTCTCGGTTTTTTTCCTTCTCATTTCGGTGCTCTCGCTGCCCTATTGTTTGCAAACGTGTGAAATAGTGCAGTTTGAGCCAGTGTAAGGTTGTCAAATGCTATATTTTGCAAACGGTGGGTCGTGGCACCAAACCAACTACATGCCGACACATCTAGGTGGCTAGGTGAATGCTAGAGGAGGTGGTGTTTTTTTGGTGCGTGACAAGGTCGTTGCTTCCGGGCTACTTCATTCGGGCGTAGTCCCTTAAGAGCCCTGAGACCAAAATATCATTCAACTTCGACGGGTGACTACTCGGACTCCATGGCACCTAGAGATGCCTCATCTAATCCAAACCTTAGCTAGGACCCTCTACAAAAGCCTCTCTCAGTTTTTTCCTTCTCATATCGGTGCTCTTTCTGCCCTATTGTTTTAAAAATGCGTGAAATAGTGCAGTTTGAGCTGAGCCAGTGTAAGGTTGTCAAACACTATATTTTACAAATGGTGGGTCGTGGCACCAAACCGACTACTGCCGACACATGTCTAGGTGGCTAGGTGAATGCTAGAGAGGTGGTGTTTTTTGCGCGACAACAAGGTCATTGGTTTCGGGCTACTTCGTTCGGGCGTAGTCCCTTAAGAGCCCTGAGACCAAAATATCGTTCAACTTCGACGGGTGACTACTCGGACTCCATGGCACCTAGAGATGCCTCATCTAATCCAAAACCTCGGCGTAGGGACCCTCTAAAAAAGCCTCTCTCAGTTTTTTCCTTCTCATATCGGTGCTCTCGCTGCCCTATTGTTTGCAAACGCGCGTGAAATAGTGCAGTTTGAGCCAATGTAAGGTTGTCAAACGCTATATTTTGCAAACGGTGGGTCATGGCACCAAACCAACTATGCCAAATGTCCGGGTGGCTAGGTGAATGCTAGAGGAGGTGGTGTTTTGGTGTGCGACAAGGTCATTGCTTTCGGGCTACTTCGTTTGGGCGTAGTCCCTTAAGAGCCCTGAGACCAAAATATCGTTCAACTTCGACGGGTGACTACTCGGACTCCATGGCACCTAGAGATGCCTCATCTGATCCAAAACCTTGTAGGGACCCTCTACAATATCCTCTCTCATTTTTTCCTTCTCATATCGGTGCTCTCGCTGCCCTATTGTTTGCAAACACGTGAAATAGTGCAGTTGGAGCCAGTGTAAGGTTGTCAAACGCTATATTTTGCAAACGGTGGGTCGTGGCACCAAATCAACTATGCTGAAACATCCGGGTGGCCAGGTGAATGCTAGAGGAGGTGGTGTTTTGGTGTGTGACAAGGTCGTTGCTTTTGGGCTACTTCGTTCGGGCGTAGTCCCTTAAGAGCCCTGAGACCAAAATATCGTTCAACTTCGACGGGTGACTACTCGGACTCCGTGGCACCTAGAGATGCCTCATCTATCAAAACCTCGGCATAGGGACCCTCTACAATAGCCTCTCTCTCATTTTTTTCCTTCTCATATCGGTGCTCTCGCTGCCCTATTGTTTGTAAACGCGTAATAGTGCAGTTTGAGCCAGTGTAAGGTTGTCAAACGCTATATTTTGCAAATGGTGGGTCATGGCACCAAACCGACTATGCACACATCATCGGGTGGCCAGGTGAACACTAGAGGAGGTGGTGTTTTGGTGCACGACAAGGTCATTGCTTCCGGCTACTTCGTTCGGGCGTAGTCCCTTAAGAGCCATGAGACCAAAATATCATTCAACTTCGACGGGTGACTACTCGGACTCCGTGGCACCTAGAGATGCCTCATCTAATCCAAACCTCGGCGTAGGGACCCTCTACAAAATCCTCTCTCAGTTTTTTTCCTTCTCATTTCGGTGCTCTCGCTGCCCTATTGTTTGCAAACGCATGAAATAGTGCAGTTTGAGCCAATGTAAGGTTGTCAAACACTATATTTTGCAAATGGTGGGTCGTGGCACCAAACCGACTACTGTGCCGACATGTCCAGGTGGCTAGGTGAATGCTAGAGGAGGTGGTGTTTTGGTGTGCGACAAGGTCATTGCTTCTAGGCTACTTCGTTCGGGCGTAGTCCCTTAAGAGCCCTGAGACCAAAATATCGTTCAACTTCGACGGGTGACTACTCGGACTCATGGCACCTAGAGATGCCTCGTCTAATCCAAAACCTTGGTAGGGACCCTCTACAAATCCTCTCTCATTTTTTTCCTTCTCATATCGGTGCTCTCATTGCCCTATTGTTTGCAAACGTGTGAAATAGTGCAGTTTGAGCCAGTGTAAGGTTGTCAAACGCTATATTTTGCAAACGGTGGGTCGTGGCACCAAACCAACTACGCTGACACATCCAGGGTGGCTAGGTGAATGCTAGAGGAGGTGGTGTTTTGTGCGTGACAAGGTCATTGCTTCCAGGCTACTTCATTCGGGCGTAGTCCCTTAAGAGCCCTGAGACCAAAATATCGTTCAACTTCGACGGTGACTACTCGAACTCCGTGGCACCTAGAGATGCCTCATCTAATCCAAACCTTGGTGTAGGGACCCTCTACAAAAGCCTCTCTCGGTTTTTTCCTTCTCATATCGGTGCTCTCGCTGCCCTATTGTTTGCAAACGCGTGAAATAGTGCAGTTTGAGCCAGTGTAAGGTTGTCAAAATGCTATATTTTGCAAACGGTGGGTCGTGGCACCAAACCGACTACGTCTTGACACATCCGGGTGGCTAGGTGAATGCTAGAGGAGGTGGTGTTTTGGTGCGTGACAAGGTCGTTGCTTCCGGCTACTTCGTTCGGGCGTAGTCCCTTAAGAGCCACTGAGACCAAAATATCGTTCAACTTCGACGGGTGACTACTCGGACTCCGTGGCACCTAGAGATGCCTCATCTAATCCGACACCTCGCGTAGGGACCCTCTACAATATCCTCTCTCGGTTTTTTCCTTCTCATTTCGGTGCTCTCGCTGCCCTATTGTTTGCAAACGCATGTGAAATAGTGCAGTTTGAGCCAGTGTAAGGTTGTCAAACACTATATTTTGCAAACGGTGGGTCGTGGCACCAAACCGACTACTGCCAACACATCCGGGTGGCTAGGTGAATGCTAGAGGAGGTGGTGTTTTGGTGCAAAGGTCGTTGCTTCCGGCTACTTTGTTCGGGCGTAGTCCCTTAAGAGCCCTGAGACCAAAATATCGTTCAACTTCGACGGGTGACTACTCGGACTCCATGTGGCACCTAGAGACGTCTCGTCTGATCCGACACCTCGGTGTAGGGACCCTCTACAATATCCTCTCTCATAGATTTTTCCTTCCTAGATCGGTGCACACGCGTAGGTATGGTCTTGTAAACACTTGGGGAGGAGTCATTTTCAAAATTTACAACTTTTTTACAACTTTTTCAAAATTTTTTTACAACTTTTTCAAAATTTACAACTTTTTCAAAATTTACAACTTTTTTACAACTTTTTCAAATTTACAACTTTTTCAAAATTTACAACAAAAAATTTACAAATTTTCAAAATTTACAACAAAATTTTCAAAATTTACAACATTTTCAAAATTTCAACATTTTCAAAATTTACAACTTTTTCAAACAATGAAAGCTTCTCTTAGCTTCAGAATTTAAAATTCTCTACTAACAGTGCCAACCATGTGAAGGTGGAAGCTTTTCTGGCACCACTAACCTAAACATAAAAGTGTTAGTCAAAGAAATTTAAGTTTCAAATCAAAACCATATACTATCTATATATACAAAATACACAAATTTAAAATAAAATATATTCAAACTTAAATCTAGATCTTTAAACTAACAAATTATATATATATATCAAAGAAATTATATATACCAGACATGAGCATTGTAAATTCATTCCAATGAACCATCAAGATCGGATCTACTCTGAATAGCAGACAAGATTGCTTCATGATCTGACTCTCGAACCTTCCAAAGAATCTTGTTATTAGGCCTTCCTCGATATCTATACAGCTGAATATTTGTCGCTAGAACTAGATGCGAATATAAGAGTATTTTCTGTGTGTCTCAAAGTCTTCAAACACCCAAACAGAGGAGTTTTTAATGGATACCATCGAAGCCAAGTTCCAGTAACTACCACTGACCCTGTAGGATACTCAATATCTTCACCATCTATAATAGGAGAAGTCAACTTCTTTCTTTCCTCGATGCAACGACATAAGAAATAGTTTGTTCCTTCTTCATTGTCTTCTGTCATGCAATTACTGCAAACACATGTCCTAAAAAAAACAAAGGTTGAACAACTCAAATTTAAATTACATATTAAAATTTCAATGGACATAACTCAATACAAAAATTAAATAAATAACCATAAATACCTTGTCGCACCAAAATCAAAATTTCATCAAAGTCCTTGGATGTTGCAACTTCATCTGTAAAAAACAAGTCGTAATGCTTGTGGAGGTTGATAACTAGGAAGCGGAGTTAGAGGCCTACAAATCCATCCATCCACCCATTCTTGTGAATCACACTCAGCAGTGACAAATTCGATACAAGATGCACAAAAACATGTCAACTTTCTTGTCCATACGGCCCATGAAGTAGCGTCTGAGCTACAAAATGAGTGCATATCACTTGGACCCAGTGAGTGTCATACAATCCTCGTAGTTAGCAATTTGTTGTTCCTCTATCAACCAAAAATATCTATGAACTGTGGAATTTTCTTGAGAACCTCGGGCCATGTTGTCAATACACCATTCCACTATGCTCTTTGCATCTTTTAATTTAGCACCATCTTTGTACTTCAACTCTTCTCTTGCAAGAGCTCTTTTCACACATGCCCCTACACCATCATGCTCTCCTTTTCCATGTCCAACCTCAGTGAAACTCCAAATATGTTGCACACCCATCTTGACGTGCATTCTACTCATCCAATAAAACATTCGTGCATTCTTAAACTGAGACGTGTAATTATCTGACCATATATAATGTTGTTTGAAGTGGATGTCCCTATCAGACAAGTTTCCATAAAATAACTGAAACACCCTTGCACAAATTCAGTAGAATGAGTATGATCATCACTGATATAAAAGTGGTACTCTCTTAAAAAAATTTGATCATTCTCTGATACTTATAGGAGAATGTAGAAATGCTATATGCACAAAAATGGCAACTTGTACTGAGTTGTAATATTGCGATTGAACCTCCATTTGTGGTTGCAATGTGTAATTCTCTACAAAATCGACCACTGAAACAATAGTACCAATAGGAAATGTGTCTTTGCATAGCTTGAACTGTTCATCCAACCATCGAGCTCTATGTGTATGCCTAGCATACTCATAAACAATTTCATCCTTAAATTTTCTCAAAAATTAGAAAACAGGCATTTGTTCTGTAACTAGCTCACACCGTTTAGACTCTTTTCCATCTTTCAACTGGTATGCAACTGATTTATATTTATCAAACTCAACTAAATTATGTCCTATTGTACCTTCAATTTTCTCATGGATGTAACTTTCCAATTTAGGTAATCCACCGCATGTACTACAACTTCCATCTAAACAATCCTGACTATAAAAAAATTGTCCAACTTCTTTTTCACAAAATATAGTAGGAATGAAATCCTGGAAGATATTGGTGGAACTTGAACACCACATTCTGATAACATAGTTTTAGAATGAAAATTAGAATGAATACGTAAAAATTTAGCATAATGCATCGTAAATTCAACATGTTGCCTACAACAACAAGTGGTGCGAGCGTGGTTGATTTTCACATAGAATGGTTTCAACATTTCAAAAAAATGTTGACTAATTTTAATTTCTAGATTCTCTTGTTCAAACTTACGAAAAATTGAGTTTGAGTCATATCTAAGAAATGCTTTGGATGTGGTTCACGATTAGTAGAACCAACTCTCCATTTTTTATAACATCTCTTGTATTAGGTGAAACTCTAGTGTTATCATGCCAAAATTTAATAACAACTTCTCTTATAACATCAAAATTATTTTTGTCCTTACGCGGTGCTCTAGCAGAAAATGCCCAAAAATCGGCATTATTGAGTGATTGAAGGATATTACGTCTTTCAATTGCTTTCATTAGAGTTTTTCGATTAACTTGCAACATTCGACTTGTTTGCATAATCAAACGTTGTTTTTTTATTGATTCACTTACAACACTAGTAGCAAGTACACGACGCACAATATTACTATCCCTAGTGTCTCTTGACACCAACAATGTGATATGCATCATGAAGGTTTTCAACAATTGTAGAGGTTTGACCACGTATATTAGATGTTGTCAATCCTAAGGTGTTTAATGTAGGTCTCATTTTAATCAATTTCATCAAACTAACCAACAACTGACATCTTTGGGAATCATTTAAAATTTCAAAATGATTATCCCAAATTTCAGTGGCTTTTCTTCTGATTTGTCATTCAAAAAGTTTGTCAGACATTGGTTTCAAAATGTTTTCATCAATTTCAATAAAAAATTAGGTTTCTTACGTAAAATCCTAGGAGGTGTTTTTGTCAAATTTTGCTGTCTACAGTTTCAACATGAATTTCCTTATTCACATTTTCATTGTCTCCTTCAATTTCAACATTTGCTACATCATGAGTATTTAATTCTTCTTCAACATTGACAGTAAAAACATCTTCATCACGAGTATTTAATTCAACTTCAACATTGATAGTAGAAACATTACCTGTTCTTCATTGCTTATAGTTGGGGTTGAAGATGAACCTCTTCTTGATTCACGAAGTTTCCGCATTCACTCAACATTTTGAATTTTGTTGGCCTCTAATTCGTTTGGTGTTTTTTTACTTAATGACTTCCTTTTTTGACTTCATTTCTTGTCTCCCATGATGTTTTGCTTCCGGTGATAAGAAAAATGTGAAAAAAGATAGAATTTCACAGTAATTCATACGGTAAGGTCAGAGAGTAAAAATCACATGGTAATTCAGACATTGGGATGTGTGTAAATATGATTTATGAACCACGAGCGCACTTTATAAACCGTGATCGCGGTTTATAAAGCGCGCTCACGGTTTGTGTTAAAAAAAACCGTGATCGCGCTTTATAAACCATGATCGCGGATCTATCTGCCGAACCTAAGCCTCGGAAATCTTTGTTTTTCCCCAACCAAAGCTATGGAAGGTCATTATGAAGTGTAAAAGGTCAAAAACCTCAAATCTGCTCTTCCAAAGACTTGAACCATGCTAAAAAATTGAAAACATTTCACAAAAATGGTGCCATCACGTAGGGGAGACTGTTAGCTTCGTAGAAATATTGATTTTAAAGTGAATAGAATAAGATAAATATCATTTTATAATTTTTACTAACAATAGGTCTTTAAGACATTTTTTCCCGTGAATGTTCATGTCTACGTTTAAGACTATAACTTTTGTTTCGCTTATCAAAATGTGATAAAACTTATACCATCCCAAGCATGGACAAATTCTATACACGTTAAAAAATATATATATTTGATTTCGATATTTTTTGATATAGTTATGGTAGGCAAACGGAAAGCGCTCCATTTTCTAAATATTTTCAGACCACTTTCACGGAAAAAATCATAAAAAAATATTGCTCAAAAAATACAAAATAAAATCCATCCCAAGATAGACAACTACATCTAACGTTTCACCAAAGGAAAAAAAAAAATAACAAGATTTGGTCATCCAAAATGCGGGCAAACGGACTACAATCTTATAAGTTTTTTTAAAAAAAAAACTAAGTCATATAATTTTAAGTGTTTAATATAGCTAAACTTGTCCATTTTTTAAAAAAATAGTATTTTAGAAACTAGGGGTAGATGGGGGATAAAAATTTTGTGTACCCATTTCCCCCTTTTCTCCTTCCTTAGAGACAATACAATGATACATGACGTGCTCAATAATGCACCATATGGTGTTTCTCATCATGGGAAGGGGACCAAGTTGAGAGGGGAAAGCTTACATATCTCCTAGCACACAAATTGTCACTTTAAGTGACGCAACCTATCATCCACCTAGGGGAGAAAAATTTTGTGTCCCTTGTCCCATTTTCATTTTAGGGATAATCCAAGGGAACATGACATGCTTCCAAGTGCGTCACGGGGTCAACTCATCATGGGAAGGGGACCTAGACACTTAAGGTCTTCACATACTCCATAGAACACCTCAAGCCGTGTTTTTAAGTGACACAACCACTTGAATGGATGGGGATTGAAATTTGGTCTCCCCATGTCCCTTTTGCACCAAAGGGATAATCTAAGTGGACATTAAATTATCAAAATTCTGCCAAGGCTGTTTTAAACCTGTCGATGTCATATGCCAACTCCATTTTAAATCATCAGAGTGCTTTTTCATCCCATAAAGCATGGTAAGGTCTTTTGGGGTCAAAATTTATATGATTTTGACTCAAAATAACATGTTGAGATCATCCAAGCTATTATTAGGAGCTAATTATTTCTAAAAATTAATTTTAAGGCCCGCTCCACTTTTTTGAGTTGAAGGGACATCTGCAGATTCTTGGGTTATCACAGAATATTTTAAGCCTTGGAACAAATGTGATGATTAAATCATCTATAGGATTCCAAGAGCTTCCCAAATTCTATTTTGGTTCTCTCAAATCCTCGTGTAACCCCCAAAATATTCCTGAGATAATTCAAATTTCACTTTTGAGTATAACATTCCATGCACTTGAAATGACCATGTTTAGCTTGTTTGATTCTCAACATCACTTGGCATTGACATTTTGAGTTCCTCTTCAAAAAACAATTATGGGTTATTCCCTTGAAAGAACCTTCTAATGGGTATTCACCAATTGCAAAACAACCAAAAATTTCCCTTTTGAGGCCTCTGGGGATAGTTGTTTTTCCTTGAATCTCACTAATCTTTTCCATCATCTTAGGAATAAATTCCTACACATGAAATACACTTGAAAATGTTGTTATCACATTCCTCTAAGATAAAATGATTATGAAACCATGGACAAGATGGCTAGAGGAAGGGTTTATATTGACCAGGAGAGGAAAATTTCAAGTGGGGCTTATTAAGTGACTATCATAGCCCCAAATTTTCAATTTTGCATGCTAGACATTTAGCATGACAACACCACCCATCTCAAAAAATGGTTCTCTCCTCCCTTGCAAGCTTTTACATCATAAGTTACTTTCAACTTTTCATTATTATAGATTTTATTAAATTTAGTGGTGTACATGTTAATCATATGATGCTAAATTTTACATTAACTATAAGTAGCAATGAAATTAACTTTTCGAAGAGATGAGTGTGTTAGTGCATGTTATTATTTGTCCTTTTATTTGTTTATTAGGATAATTATTACGCTTGTGTTAGCCCTACACTTATGGGGTTAGCTTGCATAGGTGTACTAGTTATGTGGAGTTAGCATACTAGTTGTGTGGAGTTAGCTTACTAGCTTGTGTGGAGTTATGTTGCTAATCTTGTGGAGTTAACTTAACTACTAGTATTCGTTATTAGGAGTTATTCACCACTTATCTAGGTAGTAGTTACACTTACCTCTTCCTATATGTACATCCTTCTTATTGAGAAATGTAATGTAATGTAATTCAATGTAATAACATTATGGATTATGATGGATTTGAATATATGATATTTCATCTTTTTGTTTACAAATGTAATGTGGTGTGCTATTATCATCTGAGATCTTCATGGCTTGGAACAATCTTCTTCTTGTTCCTTTCATAGTATCAGAGTGGTAGATGATGTAGACATCCATCTGTAAGGTTTTTTTGCAAGAAAAAGTTTACTTATTTTCAAATATTTTGGAATATGTTAGAAATTTGATGCAACATTCATTTTTATGTATAACGTAGGGATCATTGGATTCAAAAGGCGAGAAAAACCCTAGAAACAACTCTAAACTTGGCCATTGAATGAGACAAATTATGTTATAAGTTTGTTTTGGTTTTATAGAGGTAGAAAATCACATCGATACACACAAATCCTCTTGGAAATCCGTGTTCGGGAAGAAATTTGATCTAGTGGAAATAAAATTTCCAAAAATGGTTTTTTTTGCATACGGTAATGGGATTTTTCTTCTTCCGCATTTGTGGAAATTTCCTATTTGAAAAGAATCTAAAAATATTAAAAATCTCACTGGAGAAGAAATCACCTGTTAGGAAGTAAAAATTCCGAAAATGATTTATGGGTTTTAATAATCCAGACTATTGGATTTTTTCTATCGATTTTGTAGAGTTCGTGTTTGGTGAGGATCTAACAATCCTAGAAATCTTGTTGGGAAGTAGAAAGTCCAAAAAAATGCTTTATGTTTTTTTCTAGGTTTTTTTATGTTCATTAATGGTTTTTTTCTTCCATTTTGCATAGTTCTGTGTCAAGATTTGAGGATCTTGTAGATCCTCTACCTTTGATTAAAGCGAAGATCTAGAAATAGTTTCATGTTTTTCTAGGTTTTTCACACTCGTAATGATTTTTTATTTTTCCCAAGTTATGCAGATCCTAAATTGGAAAGTTTTTTTCCAAAAAACATAAACTGAGGAAGACTGGAGGCAAAATGAATTTTTAAAAATAAATATTAAAGCCCAAATTTGACCAAATTGTATTTTGATCAGGTAACTCGAATTGAGTGTAGTTTTTTCAAATGTGCTTATTTTTGTGCTTATTCCACTGGAACTATTTATTTTGAGAAAAAAACTAAAATTTTAAAATGTTTTGTTTGTAACACACACTCAATTATAAAGTGAAACATTTAAATCTCTCTTGTTTGTTGAGAGATTTTAGATTTGTATTTTTGACACTTTTAGGCATGTTCATAGTATTTCTTATAGGAGAGGTATTCTAGTGAAGCCAAATGTTAGTTTGTCGGTGTTCCAATATTTGTTTTAAAAAATCATACAAATTTGTAGAGTCACTCTACCTATTCAACAATATGGGAGGGTGTGGTGTTAATACTTCTTCTTCTTCGAGCCAGTGCCCTTGCCTTATTGCATTCGTTATTATTCTTAGATCGTGACACACCTATTTTCTAGTGGTTGATATTTATTCTTTAGATCTTGTGTTCTTTCCTTGTTACCTTGCATTTTCTTGGATCGTTGGCACTCCTATCTCTTTTGATCGTGTTCCCTAGCTTGTTTCCTTGGTTATTATTCTTAGATCGTGACACACCAATTTGTAGAAATTGATTGAATATGTTTGGTGTGTTTTTGAAATTTTGACATCACTCCATTGAAAATCTCCTTGTATATAGACCTATTCTGATGAAGCCCAGTGTTTGTTATTTTTGAGTTTTGGGATCGAGCTCTGGCTTTATACCATAGTGCATACCAAACTTATTCAACGTTACTATGAATTTTATGAGTTGAGCTTCTTGGGATGCCTTGCAGAATGATATTTTTCTCTCTAATTTGTTATTACTAGTTTTGGGTACCTTTTGGTGTCCCTTTTCCCGAGTTATTGTACTGGTACCTCATCGAGCTTTGTTTCCCGGAATCACCTTCTTTTCCACCCACCTAACCTATGATTATGGGGGTGTTAGTGTAGGTTATTATTTATCCTTTCATTTTTTTATCGGGACAATTCTTACACTTGTGTCATCCCTACACTTTTGGGTTAGCTTGTTTAGGTGTACTAGTTATGTGGAGTTAAATTACTAGTTGTGCGGAGTTAGCTTACCGGTTGTGTGGAATTGGCTTCTAGTCTTGTGGAGTTAACTTAACTACTAGTATCCATTATTGGGAGTTCTCAACCACTAATCTAGGTAGTAGTTGCACTTCCCTCATATATGTACATCCTTCTTATTGAGAAATGTAATGTAATGTAATAACATTATGGATTATGGTGGATTTCCATATACGATATTTTAGATTTTTTTTACAAATCTAATGTGGTGTGATATTATCATCTAAGATATTCACGACTTGGAACAATCTTCTTATCATTCTTTTCAAATTGACCTATTGAGCACCCCTTATTTGTTATTTCCATAAATAATATAAAATGTACTATGTAAAAATAAATAAATAAATAAAACCTTAGCGTGTAATCATGGCTTGGAATCGATTCATGTGGATGAGTTCCAAAATACTAAACATTAACCACTTTAAAAATTCTTTATAAATGATATAATTTTTTCTTCAAATAAACACGTGGTGAGCATTTCTGCAACCATATTTTTAGTTTTATGACTTGTACACAATCCTTAATGTTAGGAAATTTTAAAACAATTTCTAAAGCACAAATTTCATTTTTACAATTATTTGGAAAGGATTTCAACTACTTTAATGATATTATCATAGTAGGTGACCAATCCACCTTACGAAACCGTTTTGAATTGACTTTGATTAAATTCTTGCGTATCAAGAATTTTCATCCTATCATATCTAACGTATTTCTTTCCATGTTATAATTATGAATCCATGATTAATTTCATCTTATCTCATTAGGAATAAATTGTAATCGTAAATTGTGATTGTGTGAAAAATGATGTTTCTCTCTCTTTGAACTCTACTTTAGCTTACAAATGAACTTGAAAAGTGTGTGAATGAATGAATTCATTATCCCTCTAGAACCTATAAATGTAAAATAAATATTAAATTTGTGGGAAAATATCGATTTCTCCCTTTAGACACTCAAATTTGGCAATCTATCATTTGACAATGTTGATCTTAACATTGCACACTTGCATGGAAAAATGCACTCTCCTCACTCTTTCTTAACACACCTAATAGCACTTCATGTATTTTCTTATATTTTCACACCTCTTTTCATTAGTATCTAAAGTTTAACGATATAAAATACATTCGAAATGATCATGATTAGGCTCGAAAAATCAAAAATGTTTTCTCCCTCCAATCCAATTTTTTTATTCATCGATATTGTAAAATGTTAATCCTAACCCTATTGTATGGTTTTGGAATGACATTTTTGGTCAATTATTTAAAATCTATAACATTCTTACTTAATAAATATCCCCTTGGTTGGAATTTCATGAAATAACAACCTTCAGAAGAATATATAAGCAATTAATTCATACCCCATTTGGTAACATAGAACTTTAAGAAATCCACTCAAATATCCCTAAAATATGAAGTAAATCATGTACATCCATTAGGGAAGCACACTAAATATATTTAAAGTAACCTTCTAGGACTAGGAGTCTCCATCTTCATCTTACAAGCAATCAAAGTGACTCTTCCCAAGTATTTGAGTAAGTGTGAAACTCAAGTGAAGCATTGTTAAAGCATGATTATAAAATTTGATTACACTATCATAGATATAACATGCTAGGAGAATAATGTGTGGCTTGAGACCTCTTCGAATAGTGGTGATGTTAGCAATTCATATGGATACCCAAAACCCACCTAACTTTGTTTTGTAGGAACTCCTTGCACTACAAGGGTCTGAGGGTTTGAGAAGAGTTTACAGAGACATTTTGAAGGTGGGCGAAGAAGAAAACACATAGTGACACACATTTCTAGCTAGGTGAAGTAATCGGGAAGTTTTAGACCCATATTTTAATCATGTCTAAGATCGTACAAAAGGGTCAAGACTATATGAACACTTTGTACTAATTTATACTTTTTAAGCAGGATTTGTTTTAACAATGAAGATTTTTTACTTCCTAATCTACCTATTCTTACACTTAGACCATCCAAACTCCTCAAGATCTATACATAATCAGCTAAGTGCACTCTTTTTTATTTATTTTTATAGTTGCTAGATCATTCGTCAGTTTGGAAAAACATTATTCTAATTTGCATAATTAATGTTGGAAGTTAATTAAATCACAATACCCACATATAACATTATTCATTGTTTTTATGTATGTTATTTGAACTATTTAAAACCTTAAAAGGTGAGATTAGATTCCAAAAATTGAAATCATTTAGTAAACTTTGACATTATATAATCATACATTGTAGCTCTAACCCTAATCACCCTAGTGTTTCTATTTAGAAGCATATATATTTTTTCTTTCATTGTTATCATCCCTTCTTAGTATCTATTTTCTTTCCTTCTATACCATTTTGGTGTAGTGCTCATATTTAATATCAATCTATTGAGCATATTGAGATTCCACCTCGTACACTAACCATCATAGTGTCATGGCTTCTTCTATTCCTACTCCTAATTCTCTTCTTGATCCGCTACACATGAAGTTCCCTTGCGACATTGTACCCAATAGTGAGCACTCTTACGATTATGACCATAATGAGGAAAATAATGTAGATCAAGACCAAGAAGAGATCTTATATAATTTTTGTGATCAAATCTATACTAATACACATCATATTAAGCCTATTATCAAAAATATACTTTATGATAAGCTTTCTCGTGATCATCACTCTAATGGAACATATTTTATCGATAGATCTTAGCCATCATCTACTATACCCAAATCTATTGTACCTTCCTCCTTGGGAGGACCAGATATTCCTATGTAAAATGTGTCTGTGCCTATTTTTATAGCCACTATTGATACTATATCTCTTATCTATTATCATAATGGCTCGCATGCATCTTCAACTATTACACAAAATCCTGAGTCCCTCGTTCATTATTTATAAGCATAAAATTTACAATTGCAACAAGGTTTCTATCATTATTCTAATGATACGAGACTCTTCTAAATTATTGCATAATCCACTTGCACCTGAAGTTGTCTCATATCATTTTACTATCTATTTTATTTCACGATATTCCTATCTATGATGGAAAGGGTGATCCCCAAGAGCATCTTAGATCATTCCATATTTCTTGCTTTGACTATGCACTTAATGATATATTGCTTACTAAACTATTCTTTAATATTATTTAGGAATTTATGAACATTTCTAGGTAGGTGAAGTACTTGAGAAGTATTAGACCCATATTCTAAGCGGAGTTTAAGATCATCACAAAGGGCTAGGAATATATGAACAATTTGGACTAATTTGTACATTTTTAGCGAGGCCTCGGTTTCAACAATGAATATTTTTCACTTCCTAATCTTCCTATTCCTGCACTAAAACCATTCATACTCCTCCGATCTACACATAATCAGCTAATGTACACTTTTAATTTTTTTATGTAGTTGCTAGATCATTCATTACTTTGGAAAAGCATTATTCTAATTTGCATAATTAATATTGGAAGTTAATTAAATCATAATATCCACCTATAACATTATTAATGCTTTTTATGTATGTTGTTTGAAACATTTAAAAAACTAAAAAGGTGAGATTCAATTCCAAAAAAAGTGAAATCATTTAGTGAAGTGACATTCTATAATCAAACATTGTAGATCTAACCCTAATGACCCTATGGTTTCTATTTAGAAGTATAGCTTGTTTTCTTTCATTGTTATAATTCCTTTTAGTTTCTATTTTCTTTCCTTTTATACCCTTTTGGTATAGTGCTCATATTTATTATCAATCTATTGAGCATATTGAGCTTTCTCCTCCTACTCGCAACCATCAAAGTCTCATGGTTTCTTCTATTTCTACTCCTAATTATCCTCTTGATCCACCCGCACATGAGGTTACCTTTCACTGAAATTACAACTAATAGTGAGAACTCCTATGATTATGACCATATAATGAGGAAACTAATGTAAATCAAGACTAAGAATATATTTAATATAATTTTTGTGGTCAAATCCATAATTATACACATCATATCGAGACTATTATCAAAAATATACTTGATGATAAGATTTCTTGTATTCATCACTATAATGACACATATTTTATTGATAGATCTTAGCCATCATCTACTATACCCAAATAAATTGTACCTAACTCCTTTGGATCACTGGACATTCCTATGCAAAATGTGTCTATGCCTATTCTTGTAGCCACTATTAATACTACATATCCTATATATTATCATAATGGATTGTGTGCATATTCATCTAGTCCAAAAGATCTTGAGTCCCTTGTTCATTATTTGTAAGCATAAATTTTACAATTGCAACAATTTGTCTCTCATAATTCTAATGATATGGACTCTTATAAATTATTGCATAATCCGCTTACACCGAAGTTGTCTCATATCCTTTTCCTATCATTTTTTCACCTAAGTTTCCTATCTATGATGGAAAGGGTGATCCCCAAGAACATATTATATCATTCCATATTGTTTTCTTTGACTATGCACTTAATGATATATTTCTTGCTAAACTATTCCCTAAGATTCTTTACGAATTTTCTTTGTAACAATTTTATGATCTCCCCACACATTCTTTGCGCTCTATTACTACATTGGAAAATACATTTTTGCACAAATTTCAACCAACATTGGGGATAAGATATCTTATGCATAAATGTCCAAACTCAAATAAGGATCTAGATGAGCATATCAATGATTATGTCTTGCATTATAGAAAAATGCTTACTAAGATGAACAACATATTAGTTGATAGTGAGTTATAAGACTTATTCAAAATTCACTTTCTCCATTACAAGAATCGGTCATGTTTGATAAGTTTCAATCTTTTAACTATCTATGTCATACATTGAAAGAGAGTGAAGGTAAACTCTACTCATAAAAACTTAAGTATGTTCTTAGCTCCCCTAATCCATCAAATGTCAAGTTCTAAAGAAAATATAATTTCAAAGAAAATCTAATGACCCTAAGGTTTCTTCTAAAGACACCATCAATGTTGTTTCTCAACCTATTAAGATACAATTACGACCTAAAATACAATAACGCATACAAAGTTACCTTGTCCTACACACATGGTTTTACGAAATTACTTGAGTGTAATCTCATGTCTCTCCCTCCACCATTTGAGATTGATACAAACAAGCCTCAAAGTAATAGCTTCGATGTTAATTCTTATTGAAATTATCATAGATGTATTGGTCTCTCTATGGATAGATTTATAAAGATGCAACACATTATTCAAGATCTTATTAACTCTACTTTATGCAATTAAAGGGGACAATCCCACTTTGATTATTCTAAGCCTACTAATAACAATGTTAACTTGAAAATATTCAATGATCTAATTCCTAAGAATACTAATGACACATCTACTTCAAAATTTCATAACATTCATCATGTGGTGCCACCATCACCTTCTTATGATCAACCACTTGATGTTATGATTGGCATTATTAATCACACATCATCTTCTACAACGAGCATTTATTTTTATGATTATGATATAGATGAATCAGTTATCTCTGACACATTATCTATTCTAATCTCTATTCATCATATTTATTTTAAGGGTGTCTTTGATATTCCACATAGAAAGGATAATGTTTGTGCATGGCCATTACTTTAGTATCTTTGCATTACTTTTGAGAGTCTTGTGCTTGATTTTGATCCACACTTTTGATGCATTACACTACCAATTACAGTTGGATCTATCACTAAAAAGATTTCATTATTGTTTGCTAAATTCGTTGCTACTAGAGTATTGAATCTCGGTCTCCCTTGACTATGTGCTCTTAGGGTTTTTACATTCATCATTCATCAATCATCAAGTTTATTCATCATCGAGGTCTTCACTATTCAAGGCATTCCTTTTAGGGACTTCTCATAGGATGCCTAGTTATCTATATTTTTATCCACCTTCGTATTTCATCCAAAAATATGTATATTATTTCACACACTACTTCACATATCCATAGTCCTCGATCTTATGATAGGCCTTTGGTTACATATTTTACATCACACAGTTCTAGGGCCTCTAGTTATTCTCCTAGGCCTTCTTTTGTACACATTATCTATAATGGATCACACTCTCAAAGGGATTTATGTAAATATAATAGCTTTATGGATCACTATAGAATTTATCATAGGTTTTCCAAGATTCCTAATTATTATATTCCTACCCACATGTCTAACACCTTGTATTATACCTAGTTCTCTACTATTTTGGTTCTCCTCATATACGTTATTCAATGTATATCAACACTATGGTTTTTCTTGCACTTGAACTATTCGAGGTTTGACCCTCCATCATATCGTGACAATTATTTCCACTCCTCACAAACTTCTCTAGGGATATCTCTCATGATCTTTCTCTATTATTTTCTAATGACACACGATGCTTATAGGTTCCATTTGACATTTGAGGGATCAATTCCAACCCCAAACCTTACTTTTCACACAAAAAGCACTCGAGTTAATTTTGTTTCCCATATTTATTTGCATACTCTATATAAACAATGAAATATTTTCAAACTAAAATTACATTAAAACATTTGCAAAAATTCAAAATCAAGACTTGTTTTTAAAGCATACATTATTTGCACATTACATTGTACATGTTGTTTATTATTTTGTTTTGATAGATAATATTTCTTCTTTACACACATGTTTTCATGTGGTATATTGATCATGATGCATGACATACACAAATCGATACACAATGATACATGCTAGTATGCCCTTTGGACATCTACTCTTGCATACTATATTCAGGTGCTATATTTCCATTATAGTTCCTTTCTTTCCTCATTTGGCTTAGTTACATATACATATTTTTTATTGTATATATTTTGTACTAATAGGAAGAACACATGTTTCTTGTGAAATGTTTATAGTTATTGATTTACTGGATTTTTATATCATATGCTATGTGTTTTTCATTATATTTGGATACACTTGAGTTTTATACATGCTTTCTAGTTGTGTGTGTGTGTGTGTGGGTGGGAGTGTTTATTCTTGTTTTCTACTATTCTTGTGGCCTAAGGGCATTTATTATCTTGTGACACCATGGGTGCCCCATGTTTACGGAATCATACATTGTCAGGGATTGTGTATCTCTTATTTGCAGGCTCAAGGGCCTTGATTGTCTTGTAACACCATGGGTGTCCCATGTTTGCAAGTATTTCACCTTTTGTGTGACATTGTTTGACATATTTTCACTTATTTCTACATTCTATGAACTTTATTTATAATATCATACGGTTTTATATTGTTGTAATAAGTAATTTGCAGACCTATATTCCAAGCCGAGTTCTAAGATTGTGCAAAAGGGTGAGGACTGTATAGATGCTTCAGACTGATTTTTACGGTTTTGACTAGGCTGAGTTTTAGGTTATAATTTTAGCAATGAAGCATTTTTAGTTCCATATCTATTTGTTCCTTCACTCATACCACCCAGACTCCTCCCGAGATCTACACGAGAATCAACTAAGTGGAATCTTTCCATTTTGTTTTGATATTTTCTAGATCAATTGTCACTTTGGAAAGTGTTATTCTGGTGTTTGTAATTACTTGTTGAAGTTAATTAAATCAAAATATCCACCTGTACCATTATTCATCCTTTTTATGTATATTATTTAAAACATTTAAAACTTAATAAGGGTAAGATTCACTTCCAAAAATTTTAATTCACTCTCTCTTAAAATCTAAATTTGTTGTTGAATAATTTACGAAACTCTATTGAATGACTCTAGTAAATTTATGATACCATATCTCAATAGGAAGAGTGAAATCAATGAAAACCTTGTGTCAAACCATGATGTTACATGCTTATAGGTGTTTTAATGAGAAGTGGAAGGAATGTAGTTTCTTAGATAATTGCCCCATTTTGCAGTAAATATTGCATTTCTATTTAAAGAAAAATAAGAATGAGATTTGTAATATCACATTATAATTGTATAATTTTTTTGTATCTAGGCATCAATTATTTTTTGATAATTTCTATAAATTTAATTTTTATATGTTGAAGAGGCATATCATGTTATATTATAATGTAGTACAACACTAAATTTAAATGTAATTGAACCGAGCTTTCATTAGGCAGAATCCTTATATTGCACCCATCGGTTTAATCATTACTTAAATGATAAACTCTAAACCTCATGTGAGATAAATTATTCATGTTTTTTTAGAATATATTTGTAATAAGAAACTAAAAATGAGGGAAATATCTTGATTGACATATCACTCTACGTACCTTGAATAACTCGGGTTTAGATAACATCTCTATATTTGAGTAAACTTGTGTGAGTGGATCTTACTCATGAAACCATCCTTTTAGACCTGTGTTGATAAAGTATCTACCTTGATGTAATCATTGAAAGGTCACTTATTAAGAGTGTTTATAACTCCACATGATTCAGCCGATTATATCAATAGACCTAAATGTGTAAATATTCTATCTTGTGTGTATAATCTAATAGAATTTGTGCATTTCATACTTAAGTTTGTATCGTGATCAATATTTTAATAAGGGTGTAATTCTCTACCCATCATAACTCAATGCACGAGTCTAGCGATTTCTCTTTATTGTAATTATTCTCTCTTTATGAGAGTGGGATGAGTTGTAGACACAAAATCACACACTTTGGGTAATTATCTAGTCTTGATTGCATACTACTATTCATATGATTCCTAAGTAAGAAAAATACTAATTAACCCATGTCCTTGGCCATATTTTCTTTATTTCTATTTCCACTTTTGGTCTCACGCTCTCTCTAACGTAGTTTGTCTTTTCATACCTTTACATTTCTCATCCCGACACTAGTACCCATCCAGACAGTAGTGTCGGGCACCCTGTCCTCTTTGGGTGCCCTTGATCTATTTACTTTGTTCACATATTTTGGGCCCTTCCTAGCCATTTGAACATCTTATATTTTTGGTAGTCATCCTTTTCGGGTTGATTACAAAATTCAAGAAAGGGAATCATATAAATATAAAGTTATGTGATCATAATAAAGGACCAAGCACTAAGCATTAACTATCACCACCTAAGGTTGCATTCAAAGGCTATTCAAGAGCATTCATCATCCATTAAAGGTAAAGGGATTGTATTCTTAAAACACTTCATAGGAGGAATTTCATTATATTCCATGCACACATCTATTTACATCTTATACATCTATCTCTTTTCTTACTATCAAGTGTGACACACTAACAAGAGCTTCATAGGGCACGATTCCACACACACACACCTAGAACTAAATTAGGTCCAAATGTACTACAATGATCAGTTTGTAAGTTCACTCATTTGGTAGTTGAGGACATTCTCGACCCCTTATTTGCATTCTTTTATTTTTGAGATTTGGTGCACTTGTGAGGGTTTTTCAAGACATTATTTTATTGCATGTTATTAGCAACATCGGTGATCGTATGTGACATAATAGTGACCAATGATGGCAGAAGGAAAACGAACACCTTGCAACTAGTAAAAGATGGTTTTCTGAGCATTTTGGAAGTCATAGGCACCTAGAGCAGGTCTAGGGTGACTAAAGGTGCCTCTACCCCTTTCTAGGTGCCCTACTCCATAAAAATACTTAGCTCGCACATGTTTCGAGTCTCGTGTGACACTTTTCCCTCTCTCCTCGTTCATTGGGTAAATACATTGGCACAATACAAGATTAATAACAAATCATCTAAGTCTTCTCATCCCTTCTTTACAACTAGGGTTTCATATTTTCTCGCTTAATATTATTTAGGTTATATTTATCCTTGTTGTATATTAATTTTACTTATATAATAGTAATCATATTAGGCATCTATATTATTCATATTTTTCTTAATCATTTTGTTAACCCATCGCTTTCGAATCCACCTTTTTCTAGGGTTGTTTTTTTATGTCCATCACCAGTAGTGGTTGTTTGGGGTATTTTGAGAATATTGAGATTCCTCCATCTTCCTTTAGGGTCTCTAAATCAATGGTTGAGGTTTCTGCATCAATGGATGCAATTGAAACCCCTTTTCCAACTCTCGCAATGTTCCTCTTAATGAACTTGAAACATATGATAGTGAACAATCATATGATGAGGATACCAATGTCGATCAAGAACAATTATACAATCTCACAAATTTTCCACAAGATTTTCATGATAATCCCAATCATCTTCCACATATTCTCTGTGGCTTTAAATTTTTCCAAAAATGTGCATGATGTTACAGTCCTCTTGTCGGGTCTTCATCGGCTACTATGGCCTCCACCCAATCCCTTCATATCTTTACCTCCGGTTATACCACTACCACTCCTATTATACTTCACAACCCGTTCCTTCCTCTAATACTCCGAATCTAACTTATTTATATCGGATCTACAAACTCAAATTCACCACTCTAACTCACCACTTCTCACGTGTCTCCATCTTTAGATTCCAATGCACTCCTTCACACTCCTTTCGAACTCATTATCTCCTCTTTTTAATTTTCTCTCAATTTCGTCACCCCTAAGCTACCCAATTTCAAAGGCCATGGCGACCCTTAAGAACATCTTCGATATTTTCATGTAACATGCTTAGACTATGCAAATGATCATACTTTACTTACCAATATTTTCCTCGTAGTCTCCAAGATTATGTGATGTGTTGGTTATATGACCTACCTATCCAATCAAGTAACATATTTTACACATCTAGTCGATGCTTTTCACACTCATTTCTTAATCAATATCATCTCTAAGATCTCATATGCTCAACTTGCACAACTTAAACAAGGATCTAAATCGAACATCTAATGAGTATACATGTCTAATGTGCTTATGGAATTTGAGCTTCAAAACCTCTTTATTCAAATTCTATTTCCGCATTTATAGGAGAGTTTTCTCTTTAAGACATCTCCATAATTCGATAAACTATGTCGTACTCTTAAGCTATGTGAAACTAAGCTCTTATCTATAGGAAAACTTAAGTATCGGAGAAAGCTTCATATTCTATATGCTTTCAAAATAAATCATCTTTCCAAATGCATCAAATAAACCTCTTTTTTGAATCAAAATCATTTTCAACATTGTATCTAACACTAAAGATCTTAAGTGGAAACCTCCTAGTCACACATACACAAAACTATCACCCCACACATTCTACTACCATGAATTTTTGAAAGAAATATTCTTACACTTCCTTCACTCAATTTAGAGATAGCTCTTCCTAAAGGTTGTAAATATGATGAAAACTTAGATGCAACTATCATCAATGCATCATAAATTTTACAGATCATTTTTTCAAACTTCACAATAGCATTCAAGATCTAATCGATAATAATGCAATTGAGCTTCTAGAACCTACGAATTTTGCACATGTCAAGGAAAAACATAAGCTCAAGATATTTAATAATCCTCTACCAAAACATGAAAAACAAGCAGCTAACTCCTCATAAAATCATACAAATCACATAGTTCCTCCTCCTACATTGGGGGCTCTTAATTTTCTAGTTTCTCATACCAAACATCTCTACCACTAATTACTTTCTTCAATTAAGACTATCATGCTACATTCTCTTCTGATCACTTACACATTAGTGCTTCTATTGGATCTAATTCTATCAATAACACTATAGTTGATCCATCATGACACATCAATGTGTGTTTTATCACACTCCTTGTTGTTATTGGCTATCCACTCTCAAAAATTTCATATCTAGTCCCTAAATCATATGGCATTTTAAAGATTCTAGTCACTGTCGGTCCTCTCACCATGCTTGTAAATTTTCTTGTGGAAAAAGAAATTAAAGGGTGTGAAATTATCTTAGGTCTTAATTGGCTTCGCGCATCCAAATATATCATTTCTTTAAATAACTTAGGTTCTAAATTCATTCACGATAAGGAATTCATTTAAATTAATTATGTTACACCATATACACCATGACCACAACCTACTCTTAAGGTTTCCATTGCACTTGATAGAGCATCTAGTCCCCCGTGACCTCTTAAAATTAAAAGTACAATCTTTTCCTAGCTTTCATTTTCACACATGGCCTACATTGTCTCGGTGGTTTTCTAGTCTATCACATCAATTTAGACCCACTATTTGGACAAATCCTTCACCTCGGTATCCATCGCCTATGAATTTAACTTCACATAGGTGTTCATCATCTCCACATTCTTCTTCATCTAGATGTCCATCATTTTTGCATTTTGCTTCACCTCGATGCCCATCACCTCCACATCCTGTTACACAAAGGCACCCACCACCTCCACAAGATATTCATTTGTAATATGGATATAGGATTCATTCACCTACACAACATATATCTCATATACCACCACTCTTAGATTATTATCACACACCTTTATCTCCATAAGCATTGGGTCGAGTACCCTTATCTTTCACTTTTATCAGATAACACATTCATCATCACACACTTGGGGGACATCACACTATTTATCCCCCACTATGTTAATACGCATCTCTTCACATCTAGTCTCTCACATACAACATATACATCTTGATACACACTCATATTGTCATTACCCAATGACGCACTCTCATGCTATGGTTCACACTTGACTATTGAGGGCATCTTATACACATGAACCTTACATACATCACATCACACACTACACACTTGACATACTCATATTCATCTTTATATAGTAATAAAATTTATGATACCTTATTTTTAAAACGTATGCAAACATAACATACTATACACTCAATGCTTTTACAACATACCTCTTTTACATCACATGACACATTTATCTTGTGCACAATCCACACAAACATCTTACACAATCTACATATTCATAACATAGTACCTACTTGACAATTTTGCATGTGGTGTAACCTACTACAAATCTAGCATGTTTACAAACACATCTTTCTCAACAAATTTTAATACACACTTGAGTATTTGAAATCAATATCTTTTGTAGACATACTACACAATCGACACATTGAAAACACACTATGAAAGTGACACATTCATGACATCATTCTATCATGCGTAATAAACATGACACACCACCCTATGATGTACTCTAGTTCCATGGTCCACACTCAAATTCCAAGGGTCTACATCTTAAATGAACCTCACTATTGACCAAGTTTCTTCATTCGTGCTCAAATTAGTGAACTAGTAATAAAGGAAACAAGTAACTCAAATTTTACAATGGGTTATGGTACCATGGGATGATATGTATGGATATGGGTGAAATATGAAATCCTCCCGTGAGCTAGGTGACCTCTAAATTAAACAAATTCAACAAAGGATGGATTAGTAGATAGATGAGAGGGTTTCCTAACAAAGTCAGTCTTGAGAAGTAAGAAATTCCTAGGATGGATGTCAACCCTCTTGTAGATAAATATAGGATACAATGATATATTGATAAATTGATGTAGCGAGGATGCATTAAGTTTGAGATAAAAAGAATACTTTTGAAATGCAAAAATGTAAAGAAAGTATAATCCAGATCTAAATAGTTGTAAAATAAACAAAACATGCATGGAGTCGATAACAACTTGAGACTATAGAGGGGTAGTTGAGGGTGAATGGGGATGGATGAGAAGAATCTTCAACAAAATAGACACCGCAAACTCTTTTATGGATGGATATGAATGATGATGAATTATGATGATAAACAGGAGCCGAGGAAGGACCGAAACAAGAGGAAACATAAAAGATGCAAGAAAATTAGGAAAATAAATACTGAATGATATGAAAATAGCTTGGTTCAACGTCGACTTAGGCTGGGTCGAAAGTGACTAGAGATTGGAAGAATGGATCTGATATGGCACGGGTGGACAAAATCACCGGATTTGAAAGCTAACGACGGGGGATCTCGGCGGTGATGGGGTAGATGATAGAAAAATAGAAATAGAGGGATGGGTCGACGATAAATGAAGCAGGGGTTGATGGTGACACGGGATGATTTGGGCTTGGATGAATGAAATGGATGGAATGACAACCTCCAGATGAAGATGTAGGTGACTAGATGAAAGAATTAGGCCACGGATGATTGCAGGAACCCGAAAACACAAAGAGGATGGCTTCAAAAATATGGTGATGATGGATATAAGCATGCAATGACAAGAGGACTCCAAAGCTCTTGAAAAATGAACACAAGATATCCAATATGGCTTCCAGGGCTTGACAACTATAAAAGAGGTCACGAGATGAAGGTGAAATTGCAAGAGCTCAAAAAATCTCAAAATTGCATCCTTGAACAAGGAGGGGTAAAGGTGGATTTATAGGGTCGAAAATGACCTAGATGGGTCTTCTTCGACTATGGGTAACCCTTGATTTGGGTGGTGGAATGACTAATAACTTAAGGAAAATGGGCCTAAAGAGGGAATATTAGAGTTTTGGGTGATAAGGATGAGCTAGGGTGCATAAAATGGATAAATGGGTAGGTGGAAGATGAAAACAAGTAAATAAAGGCCACGAGATGGGTCAAAAATTAAATGATGGCCTAGTGATGACAAAACTAGGAGATTTAGGGATGATAAATAAATTAAATGAGGATTAGGGATGATTAGGAAAATAATGGTAAGTGAGATAAATTGAATTTAGGAAGGAATATGAATATTCGAATGAATGAATGTGACGAAAAGAGTGAATGCAAGGTAAGTGGTAGCGATACAAAAATTTGGTGTCTACATTTACCCCTTTTTGATGAGTCATTTACATTGGGAAAACCACGAAAGCAAATGAGAAAGTGATGAGAAGATGATTGATTGGGTGTTTCCTCAAACTAGGGATCGACGACACAAAGGAAGTCAACCACAAGTTTGAAAGAGATATATGAAGACAAGATGGAAAGGATGAGAAAATAAAATGATAAGATAAGATATCCTGATGAGGATAAACAAAAATTAAAAATTAATATAAAAATATTATGGTTATTTCAAAGTCATGCCGGTAGGGAACAAAGTGTGACCTCAATGGAGATGACGACATTGTCATACGAACTTGTGAGTTAGCAAAAACCACTAAAATATTGCAAGAATCTTGAAATCGCATAAGTGAACATAACACAACCTCAATAAAGAAGAAATTAATGTCCTACGGACTGTGATATGGAAAATATAATTTTAAGATGGAGGGAATCCGATGGGAATCTACTTGAATGGATGTGCCAAGCCATGAGACCAAAGGGTCAAATGAAGGCATCAAATATGCGCCAAAAAAGGTGAAAAATGATCGAGACAAAATTTTTGACAAAAGGATAAGGGGTGGGATGAAAACATATGCATCCAAGGTGGAACAAAACATTACAAAATAATGGTGCCACAGAGGGAACAAAAATATGGCCATAGCAACAAGGAGGAAAAAAGAAAATATAATTCATAACAATTCCCACATGGGACACAATAAGGATATGATAAGAAGACCAATAAAGGAAAAAGGTGGAAGAAAATATAATTTGAAATGAAGGATTGATCGAATAAAGAAGGAATGCCATAAATGATATAATAGATATGGGTCGATGGCGATCGGTTAAAAATGGCGTGACTCAAGGGGATCAACAAGAATAGGTTTGGTTGACTATATAAGCCCATGGGTTGGCTGAATAAGCTCATTTTCTCACTACGAAGTAATGCTCAAGAGATTTGAACTATAAAGAGAGTGATATTTTGAGAGAAATGGAGGTTGGAGGAGTTGCAAGAAATGCCGTGAGGACCCAAGGATGGTGAGTACCTAAACTCTAGCTTGTGTTTAAGCATTTTTTAATGTTTTTAAATTAATTTTACACATTTTTAAAATTTTGGAATTGGCGAAAGGGGCGGTTACCAATGAATTGCAGTACGGTCACCATCGACCAATCCTAAAATGACATCAACTCGACCTTGATAGATTGACCCAAACTCACTCGGCGTCGGCTCAAGGCTAGATGAGATGGTTTTTATGGAATTTTGGATTTTTGATGTTGAGGAGATGATAGTACATGTTTTATTATTTTTTCAAGCTCGAGAGACCTTGTACTTGTGAGATAGAGTACTAAAATTATTTGATCGAGATGAGATGCGATGTTATAGATGCTAAGTGGGATCACTTAACATCAGTTGGTTTAGGTGGTTTATGGCATTACCAAGTGGATTCCATGAGATTTGGGTTTGATGATATCATTGGTGGATCAATGGGATGTGTGAACAATCACATTCTAGTTTAGGATGGGTGAGATGATCAAGTACCCTTGAGGATATTTACCACATCCTTAGGTTACCGATTTAGGGTGAGAAGATATTGCCCATTATAGTTGATTGTAGATTAGGGGTCTTGACATGACTATTTGGAGCCGCTTCCCATAGATCACTTTTACATCTGGGAATTTCATATTGAGACCAGATATGAGAGGGGTGTAGAAGGATCAAAATGATTTGTTTTGTGATGATGGCCATATCTAGTTACACACTTCTAGATTTAGGGGTGCTAGATTCATGTGGACACTAGCGGGGTGGTGGTTGATATTGTGGGTCACAGAGTGGTATTTTCAATTGGGCACAACACTATTGGCATAGGGGTATCATGAATTGTGAATATACTTAGAGAGGAGGAAAATATTAGATCTCGGGGTTTCTCGCTCCATTTTTAGGTGTATGAGTACATAGCGGTCATTAGGCCACCAGGGCTACAATGGGTTACCAATGACCACATTGAGTTGAACGTCGATTTTTGACTTAGTGAGTAGATCGGGATCATGGTGATAGGGGTGACAGGGACACCAATTGGTATGAAGACAGATTTTTAGAGCTAGATGTTGAGAACGTGAGGTGGTGGCCATACCACAACTTCGTTGCATGCCCCAGAGTTGATATTGAGTTAATGTAGATGCGATGCACTAGGTGGGTATAAAGGCACCACTAGAGATGATTGAGGAAGTACGCTTTGAAAAATTCTCGCAATAGTTTGGCATTGTTTATATAGTCCCTCGAGAGCCTATTATATATAGGCATGATGACAAGCAGAGAGACTTTCCTAGCCCAAACATGGAAGGCCTATTGAGGAGGACGGGGCACTATGGAATGATGAAAATGATGTCAAATTTGGTGTTGGATTTGGATATTGGGTGAAGAGGGCCTCGTACTTGCAGATAACATCGAGAGGAGGATGAGGTTTAGGCGGAGGAGGAGGTAGCTCCCAGAGGTGGTGATGGTGATGATGGGGTGATGTCATGGAGATAGACCAAGTATGTGCCGAGATCAAATTATCTCGCTTGGAGAGAGAAAATTCTTGTCAGAAGTGAGAGGTATCAAAGAAGGAGGCCTTAGCTCTTCTCCATGAGAGGGATATGGTCTGTAGAGTAGAGGGATTGGCACAAGAGATAGCAAGAGGCTTATAAAGGCCTATTTGGAGATCATGCAATGATCCAAGTGGTGGAGTCAGAAGTGGTGCACCAGGCTGAATCATAGGGATCTAGTGGAAAAATGACACCTCTAAGGATTGTGCCCCTAAGTTTATACATAACACTAGTCTGAAGCCGAGGCTAGGTATTATGAGAGGATTGTTACATCATGGTTTCCATGGACACCTAGATACACTACATACTTGGTTGCGTAGTAAGGAGTGGGTGGTGCATTCCATCCGGGATTATTGTGAGTGAGACATAAGCACAATGAGACATGGGCCATGATGGAGGTGATGAAGCCCAAACATCGATCATGGAACCTACCCCGGAGATCAAGATTTCAGATTATTTGATGTACATTTCACATAGTTTTATGATGTATCTATATTGAGACAAGACCTGAGTGGCCTATGACTTGATATATATGTATGTACTTGGATTATTCATGATATATTTGTGTGTGTGTGTGTGTGTGTGTGTGTGTGTGTGTGTGTGTGTGTGTGTGTGTGTGTGTGTGTGTGTGATTTATGATTTTGATGATATTTATGTTAGATGTGGATGTGATGGTTATGTATGTTATGTATTTAATTTTGATGATTTATTATTGATTAGATGTAGATGTGATAATTGATGATGTGATTAGATTATGGATATTTTGATGATGGATAACATGGATTTGATTGTGCTATATTACTTTTAGATGTTTGATTATGGAATAAATGTAAATGTTGACTCATGATCTCGACGAATGTGCTTATAAAGATCGTGGGATGTGATGCTTATGAACATTGTGTTTTTTCATGATGATGTGATTGATATGATGTAGATGTAGAATTGTGATATTATGAATTTGATTTAGATGTAGATGATGATGGATTATGATGGATTAAAGATCGTGGATTAGATATATATGTGATGATTTATTTAGATGATTATTTTTTCGAGATGGATTTTGTTTTAGATTGGGATGGATAGATAGATTTTGATGGATATAAAATGTGAGAGATATAAATTATGCTTATGGTGTGACACTTAAGAGTACACATATAAATATGGATAAAATGATTAGATTAGGAAGAAAATCACAATGTGACGTGAATAGGTGAAGACCTAAGAGATAAAAACAAAAATTTATCGTAGTAGCAAGGAGCGCATAAAGAAATAATGTTTCAAATCGGATTGGGGGTAAACAAGAAAAGGATCTAGTCAAGGCAATGCTCTTCCAAAATTAATATCGCATTGCTAGTTAGCGATCCTAACTAGTAATTTTATTTAGTGATCCTAAGAGTCATGAGGAAGATATGGAAGGTGAACTTATAAACCTAATGTAGACATGTAAATTAGGTATCCCTACCCTTGTCTTCCCCGTGTGTACATATTTTACCAAGGTCTTAGCTAGACCTACCCTAATTTAATTCATCCACCCTTAATTTAATTAAATGCCCACTTAAATTCCCATCACCTTTAATCTTTATTAATAAAGATTAATTGATCAATTTTAATTAATTAATTAATTAAAATCCATTATGCCCTAATGGAATTTCCTTTTTGATTCTTTTTATCCTAAATCCACATCCCTATGCTTTCTCCTAGCTTTTATCCTATCTTAATCCCATATCTACCCATGAGACATCTCAATCCATCTTCTTCCCCGCCTACAAGCTTTAAAAACTTTTCCCATACTTAAGATCCTAAAATCCCAAAAAGAACACAAAATCAACCCCATTGGAAATTCCCCGTAGTCGGTGGCAACCCAACCCAATCACCATCGACCCTATAAAACTAAGTGATTTCTTTCCAAAATGAACAAGATGCATACGAACATCCAATCTTTTCTTATGACTTGAAAACTCTCTTGTGAACTTGAGCATTCCTACAACAAACATGAGCACCTCTCGATCTCCTTCCAACATGCTTGCATCACTCATGAATATTCTTCATGAGATTATCGTTGTTCTTGTGTTGTTTTATTTAGATATCATTATATTATTGTTGTATTTCTTGCATCTAACGCTTTCCAGACCGGATCATCTCCAACATCACTCGAGCTCCATTGTCATCCTTCTTTTCTATCTTGCTTGCTTACATTAGTTTCCTTTTCCATCCATCTACCTTTGGCCTTATCCTACTCGCTACACCGCTATCGATTCACCCTAGTCCCTATCGAAAAAGGTCTTATTTGTCAAACATCCTAGACAAATAATTGTTTTCTATCCTTTTCTCTACCTTTTTATCCCATAGATCATTCTCACTAAGTCATCTCCCAAAGATCCACATGCATTTTTACCTTCAAGTTTGCATTCGACCTTACAGATCTATATATCTCCCTCAGAGGTTCAGATCCACACTCCTGTGTCACCATCATCTTTCCTTTACTTAGTCTCGGTCGTCATCGACCTCCGCCGTGTATTATTTAATTTGTATTTCACTTATATCAAATCAACGTTTAGATCAATCCTTATCACTTTCAGATTCAATAGTATTTTTGTTTCGCATGCTATCTATGTATCCATCCTTTACTTGGCTTTTAATTATCAAACAGGGTTGACATTCGTGAATGGAAGGTAACACTTCTTAGAGCTGGATTTTTTGGGAATCCCCCGTATATACTATCTAATCAATTTTTCTCTAGGTTTTCAGTTTATCAAGTTCTGATGGAGATCAATTACTTTTCACCATCCTTCTTACATCCATCATCCATTTGAGGTACCATAAACCCCCATTTTATGAGTTTTTTTAGCTTTCTTTAGGAGCTAACATCATTGATTTGAATCAAACGAGAAAATTACAACAACATTCTTGGATCACTTGGTGAGACCACCCTTTAGGTGATACCTTGCGTTTCTTTCTATTTTTTTGCTTCTTTTGTCTTCTACTAACACTATAGCATAAGGATTTTCTTTTGCTTGCTCATGTTGGGTTTGGTTTCTTGATCACTCTTCTCTTAAAGTTCAAATAAAAAGGAAAAGTGTTATCCAAGTCTTCATATGTTTTTCCCTATTTTTTCTTTTCTCCATTGTACTTCCCTTTCTCCGTGTGTGTCCTCATCAAAAGATCATATATAGATTTGGATTTAAAAATAATATTTCCTTTTTTGTATCCTTCTTGATCACATAGTTTAAGTAGAGGTAAACCTTTTGCATCTCACATTATATCTCACACATCTAGATATCATCCTAATCGATGGACTGATTGGGATTTTATCACCTAACACGAAGCCTCCCGAGACTTCTCTAGCCATAAAAACCTAAAACCAGACATAGATTTCCTTCTCCTAGGTACCTCGTTATCCACCCCCTTTTCTTTTTCACACTTTCTTAATAATAAAAAACATAAAAAGAATTATTTTCTTGACTTTTTAAATCTAAAATGGAACAAAACTTTACCCCGAATGGTTCTCAACAAAAATATACCATGACAAAACCCTTGGTTACTTATAAGCCTTCTTCTAGCCCCTTCTTCTAGCCCCTTCTTCTAGCCCCATCCATGAATTCGTACTCCATATACCACCTCTCGATCACGTCGACCAAGGTAGATCCTATTTTACCCCCATCACCTTATACCATCCCTTCTTTTTTCAGCATCACCATGCCTATCCAACCTATTGACATTCCCATTCCTCATGTACTAGATCTTCCCATCCAATCCCAATCACCTCATCATATTCCTACTTCCCAATAACCAATCTAATCTTCACCACTTGATATCTTTAGACAATCCTTTCCTAATTCACCATCAACAAATCTATCTTCACCATTACACCATACAAATTTAACCCATTTTCAATCAAAAACCATACACTAAACGCCCCCCATCTATCTCACCCACCTCATAATCTATTCCCATATTGGATATTGTGCATATATCTCCTTCAAATGTTATCCCCACATCAACCCTATCCACAATTTCCTTACCAATAACCTTAACTTCTATTGTTTATCTAATATCTACATACAGTCCTACCCTTACCACATCCACATTGGCCTTAACCGTGCCCACCCATTTATCTCTGTACTTCTCAAATCTATCCCATTGTCCACATCCATTCTAAGATTGATTGTCACTACACTTACCTTGACATCATTATCACATATTTCTTTACCCATGCCCACATCATCTATTTCACCCCACTCTTCCACACCTAACTCCCCAACATCTACCATTCCCACATCCACATCCACTATCACACCTATCACACCTTCTCAATCCACATCCACAATGCCTCATGGAACACCTAAGAAAATGACATAAGGAATTCATACCTCTTCCACAATACCCCCATTTCTACATCATCCCATCCACAACTTACACTACCTCCTCTCACATAGACCTCATCAACCACATCATTCAAACACCCCTTTCTATTTCTATATCCACACGTACTCCTATCAATGATCCTAGACCCATATCTACCCCATCTACTTCATCATACTCTATTCCTCCATCCACATATATTCAACCTTTACCCATCATACCATCCTTAGAATAAGTGGTGGTTCCTCTTTCTTTGTTTTTAACCAAACCCACCACATCAATCATCATAATCAAATCTCCATCATCTCCCTCTTCTTCTACAAAAATTTCATCATTCAAAGAATATTGGAGAGCACTTAAACTTGCAACAACTATAGGTGATCCTCCCATCTCATCGTAGACATCCCTACACTAAGCAAATTCTCACCTTCCTTAGAACAAATCATGCAAAAATTACTTCCTCTGTCAGCCGCAACACCACCTCCCGACCCACCAATTGAAATCATTGTCATCCCTCCCAAGGGTGCTTCTTCACAGACCAAATCCAAAACCCTTGGTACCTTTCCTCAAAGGTCACTTTCATGGCCTCATAAGAAGATCGATATTCCTCCAACCAAAACCAAATCTACATCATCCATTTTGGGGCCACATCCATCTATCCTAGGACCACCTCCTTCATCACAATCAATCAACCAATCCAAATCCAAACAGTCTAACTCCCTCCTAGGACCAGATCCTTCATTGAAAATGCCTCGCACCTACCAATCACCCAATCCTAAATCGTCCAACCCTTCTTCTTCTAGAAAACCGATCACCATCAAAATGGAAACCAAAGCACCAAGACCTCAGAACAATCCACCTTCATCCTCGACATCCACATCATATCACAAGACCTCTCCTAACACCTACATCAAATCATATGCAAAGGTCCTCTAACATTTCTTCCAAATATCTTACACCACACTTCCACCTATCAAGGCCTTTGACCCAAACAGTCCAAAGCCCTCATGGTTCAATTCCCACTGCATTTGCACCTTTCATCTTACTCCAGGTCATGACACTAAACATTGTAAGGCCCTTCAAACCATTGTCCATGATCTTATTGAGAGGGATGACCTTATTGAGGTTTCTCCTTCTCCATCTATCATTTCATCCATGACCAATCCAATTCCTATTTCTACATCCATCCAAATTACTAAGTCACCTCATTCACACATTGTTTCTTCTAATGAGGGTCCTCCCTTATTCATCGATACAGTTTTCCTTGCTACACCACCCCTATGACCCCATTTCATCTCTTCTAACATCCACTAACTTATCCATATCCCTCTCGTGGGGAGCATCCCCTTTCTCATTGATCATGTCATCATTCCAACATCCTATTCCCTAAGGCTCACTTGACACTAGGGGGAATTCATTCTAGGATATAAATTTCACGATTAGTTCCTCTCCATACTCAACATCATCTTATCTTATCTAGCTCATCTCATCCAATCTTATCATCCAACTTATATGTTATCTCCTCTTTCTATGACCACCTTCGTGGCCATATCTGTGCTTTGCTTGGGAGCACCATGGCTTTACCTAAAGACCATCGTTATGGCTATATTTGTGCCTATTTTAGAGGCACCATATCCTCGCCCTAAGCCCACTTTTATGGAAATTATTTTCACTTCCGAGGTGTTGCACATATCTCATCTAGTCTAAATTTATCTTCACCTCATCTGAAGTCCACTTTTTTTGTCATACTTGTCCCTCCCTTGGGGGACCATTTACTCTCATTCTAAGTCCACTTTCGTGGCCATATTTATGCTCCCCTTGGGGCACCATATTTTCATTCCAAGTGACCGTATTTTTGAACTTCCTCATTATAGCACATAGTTTGTAATCTTTGCTCATCTACAAGATCCAATCATATCCTATCCTAACACTACTTTAATGTCAAAATGACCTCATCCTCAAAGAAAATTAGAACGTCATTACTTTAGGGAGGAGCCAACTTGTAATTTTTTTCCCTAAATGTATTGGACCATACATTATTATGAATAAGTATGGGTTGGGAGCCTTGTCGATTGGCCTCCTTGATAGTAAACTGGAAGTAGAACCTCTTAACGCATTCCACTTGTGACTATTATATTATTAGCACATCTACCAATGAGCTCTTAGTCATATCCTTAGATCATTCCTTCATTTTAGCCTCTTCCATCTTCCATTGTGATGATTTGAAATTATGTATTCTACTGTCACTTCCTAGATATGCCCTTAAATATGGGCACCATGGCTCTACCCATAACATTTTCCTTATAGACAAAGTTCTCCCATTTGGTGAGAACTCCATGATAATTACACATCACCCTCTTACTCACCTATTGGAACCATGGAAAGGTTCTAGGGTGTCTCTTGTACATTCATTTTCCCCTTCTAAGTGGTATACCTAGCTATTTCCAGATCTTCCCACATAATTTCAAATTCATGGATGCTCTTCTCAAAATTCAAATATATTAAAAACAAACTGCTCCTCAAGGACAATTTTTCATGCAAAAAAAAGAAAAAAAAAGAGAAATTATAAAAATCAAAGTCAAAAGAAATAGATTGATCACTCGAAGGAAGACTATCATGTATATCATTCTTGCCATCTATATCATATATGTATAAAGTATACCATACTCTCGAAGGATGGTTGCTCTTTTTTATTATGCCATTATCAAGGATTCCCGCATTGATCATCCTTCCATTTTATTAACATCCTAAGAAAGCTTCCCACATTGATCAACCTTCCATTTTATTAGCATCCTAAGAAATATTCCCACATTGATCAAATTTCTTCTAGAAAACTTACTGCATTAGCCGTAATTTTGTTAATTATGGACATTTTACTAAGAATTTGGATTTATAGTATTATTATTTCATGTTTTATAATTGTTGACATTGGATTCCTAAATTTCCATTATTGGTTTTTATATAGTGTGATATCGGATTCCAATATGTTTATTATTGGTTTTTAAGTAGTGTAATATCAGATTCTAATATTTACACTATGCCATACAAGTATGTTCCTAATCATATATTGAGTTTCTAAGAATGAGAATATGCCCACTCTCAACACACTCTTAGTACATTTATGTTCCCAATTCTTTTTACGTGTATTTGTTTTATCTCATTTATTTTTCTATTAGTCCTATATGGGGCATTTTGATCCCTTTTGAAAATTAAAACAATGTGATATGGGTACATGTTATATGAAATAAGAAGCAAATATTGAGTCTATGAGAATGGAAATATTCCCATTCTCATCACACTCATGGTACAAGTATGTTCCTAATTCTTTTTTTGTATAAAGTTTATATCTGCTTTCTTCTATAATTCATATATGAGGGATTTTATCTCTTTTTAAAATTTATATCTTAGTAGACAGTGAGGTTAATTTATGGTGTATTTACGTACACTATTGTGTAGAGTATTAAATAATATATATTAGCACTATAAATACTATAAGTTTGCATTCAAGAATTAGGGGATTATAGGCATATAATTTAGTATCTATACTTTATAAAGGTTTACATTTTATAAAGTTTTTATGATGATTAAAAATAAGTTATCTAGAATTATGCACATAGATTTAAGAAAATACCATATAATTTTGTGGTTTTAATGAATGCATAAATCAAGACTAATTCCTATAAAAATCCAAAGCATTAATCTTTAGAAATGAATTCCATGTAAATCACATCCAATTCCCTTTAAATCACAAGATCCACTCCAGCAAACTTAGAGCATAATTAAGGATTTTTTTCAAATTAAATGAATTATATGGTGGAAATTATATTATTAATTATACATAAATAAGATTCAATAGTTCCATACTTGCAACACAATGTTTTATAGAATTATATTATGGAAAAATATTCCAAAGTAATATAATACTACTTTTCATTTAATTATCAAATAATAGTACAAGTGTAAAATTTTATAGATCAAGGTTTGGAATAATGTTTCCAAAAAAACCCACATCCTGGCCAAGATGATTTCACATAAAAATTTATGATCTTCAAAAGTTTCTCCAAATCAACATCCCTTATCTTGCTCAATTAATTCAAGGTATGATTTAATGGCTACATGTCCTTTATCCCAGATATCTTTATGCATCCACTTTGCCAATTTTTGTTTGGTGTCCATGCCCGATGATTTTATCCACATCAATATCTACTTTAGGTTCGCTCTAAGACATTCCATGTTTTATTTGGCTTTAAAAATCCTGATACAATGTTGTACCTTCACCTCTCCCCGTAGGTTTCCAATATTAAACTTTCAGCTTTTTATTTACATCATTTCCTTCATGTTGACAAAAATATCCCCATCTATTCTCCCCATCCATATCTTTTCATTATCATTTCCTAGTCGTATAAGTAGCATTTGTCCCTCGAACACATCATTCAATGGATTTAATTCTTTGTTAGATCTTCCACAAACAGGCTCAATGTAAATATCATTATTACTTGGGATATGTTGACTAATGTAGTCTTATTTGTTCAAATATGTGTGGATCGTTATTTTTGGTCATATCTGTCTTTCTCTATACTTTTTTAATCCAAAAAAACAAACATTTGACCTCGCTACAATTTACAAATGGTCTATCCAAAGCACGTAAAACATTTTCCCAATACACAATCTTGAATCCAATAGTTACCCCTTATCCTATTGTGATTTTCCCCAATGTTCAATTTTGTGTTTTTATCCCCTTTTTCAGATCTTCAATTTCTTTTAGTTCTTTGAAAGGTTCCAATGGAGGTTTCCCTTCCAAAGCAATCTTGGTTTACCATTATCCTTTGTATGCCATATATGGATAGAACGAGACCATTGAAAATCATTTATTGTTGCTTTGTACTCCATCACCGGTATGTCATCCACAACATGGAATATGAACATCTTAGGTTTGTTGATACCCACTATCTTATGGTTTCCATCCAATAAGAATGGATCCACAAATTCCTTGAAGTTGTACACTTCCTCAATAAGATAAGGAGTGAATGTACTTGACCCTTCTTGGCATGTTCTGTAAGATTCCATGATATGTGGCAAATAAAATGTGTCTACTTTATGTAACGATGCTATTAATCTTCCAAAATTCCCATCTATATCCTCATGAGTGTGTCCCACTGGAAGGAAGATTAGATACACAATGTTGAATACCTTTTTTGTTGTCAATAGTGATGCAAATGCAAATAAGGTATGATTATTGTTATCACTTGAATAATTATCCAATTACAAGTAGAGGATCGATGGTTGCTTTACAAAAAGTATTCATGCTAGAAACACTACTTGATTTTGAATGGTAAGATATTTCCTTGTACCTTTTTAATTTTTCATGCACATCATTTTGTAAAATGAATCATGCAATGGATGCTTAGATGATCCACAACAATAAAATAAATATCCATACTAATCAATTACATATTCTTCAATTTTTCGAGACATAAAGCTAATGATGTGATTGTATTGTTTGTTCCACGTTCAAAAAATGGCAAGCCAAAATGGCAAAAACCCCCTGTCTTGTGTCCATGTGTGAGCATACTAGTAAAATTAATTGTTAGGTTCATAACATTACTTATTGACTTCACTTTTTTACCCATCCTTGGTATGGAAGTTTTCATTTTATCCATTTTATCATGCACAATGCTCAAGAATCCATGAGGCTATTCTTCTAATTGTAATATGTGGGAATAGTAAGTTGCACGACAAATTTGAATATATTCATTGTGCCATGTTTTTTCCTCCTCAATATTTGTGAGTGCTTCTGGGCATGTGGTGGCTCTACGTTTGTTGTAAAAATCTGTGCACTCATCACACTTGGAAAATAAATTATTTTTTGCAATGGAAACATGTTGAAATCTTTTGGTCATTATGTTACTAAAGCTTGACTTTGAAACTTGAGGAAGTTTCAAGAATTCAAGTCATTCATTGTACTTTTTTGTAGTATATTTTGGGTATAGAATGAAGTAAGAAAACTTTTGGGGAAATTTTACTCCATCTTGTCCTAGTGAATGATTCAAATGAGAGAGATATCTAAATTTATCTCATCAATTCTTGATATGCAACAAATTGTTGTGGCAATGTTTGACCTTTGTTTCTCTTTTCCAGTGTTTTCATTCACTGCAAGCCTATTTCTGCTTATCCATTCATATTTATCTTTATAGAAGGAACTCCTCAGTATACACATAAACTTTGTGCCATGCATTCAAAAAAACATCCATCCAATCAAATTTCATTTTATGTACCTCCATAGATTTCTTACCAACATTGAAGATGGCATTTATTGTTAATGCATCAAACATAAAAAAGTTTTTGTCAATTTCATTCAAGGCTCTAGTTGTGTGCCACATATTTTGAATTTTAACTAAAGCAAGAGGTAATTTTTGGAGACAATTAGATTTGCAACAACTAAACTCTGAATTTTCACTTTTTCTAAAAAAATGACCATTTTCTATCCTCATCAATTTATGCATTGGCTTGAGGGGTATCTAGCTTTTGACGTATTGAGCATTATAAGATCTTTTATCACTCTGTTGGATTGATTGTGATTAGTGGCATCATATGAAATTGGAAAAATATACTGATATTTTCACTCTTCTAATACATCCACATAATGACCTCAACCTCTTTGGGACTTCTTTAAATCTAATATCCATCTAAGAATCGCTTATGTCGAAATTTCCTAACAAGATATTTTATGAGAGATCCTTCGATAGGGAGCATCCTTTGCAAGGAGGGTTGATTACTCTATCAATATACACACCAAAGCTATTGGCATCCAATCTATTAAAATGTATCATGTATCCTTCAAATACGTTGGTAATTGTTCCTCAACAAAAAAAAACTTACACTCAATCAAGCAGTAATGGATTAATTTTGAACAACTCCTTTAAACTTCAAATTGTGTAGATCACTGCGTACAAGGTGAAGAGCATTTAGTTGAGCACTCCTTACTCAATCATAAGGGAACTTCTTGTTTCATTGAAAATCAAATGTTTTATTGGCCAAACTATTGATTTATTAGGTCAGTAGCAAGTCCGAGCTATCGTAACACATATTTATGACATTTTCTATCCATACTCCAAAATTCAAAGACCCAACCTCTCTCCATCAATTTTATGATCTTCTAGCACATGAGTTATAAAACCCATGGCTATGTCATTGTCTCTTTGCAAGATTTGTTTTTAAGAATGACATTGTCTCATGACAAAATCTCTTCTATATTTAGATACCTGTATTGATGGTGCTTTTAAATTTCATCACTACAATCTCCATCACTCTTTGGATTGTAATCCTTTAACCAATAAAATGTTTTCACTACTGAAATTGGGGGAATTGATGAATCTACATGCTTTGAAAATTCACTCTCTTCCCAAGCAATGTATCCTTTATTCTCGATGTCCGCCAAGGTTTCAAATTCATCAACTAAGAAATGAAATTTTACTCTTCCATCTAATACTATGTTAACAATGACAACAACAAATCCTCTTCCCACATCTTTACAATGTAGTTTCTTCCTACTTTGATATACTCTTCCCTCTACAACTTTGGTTCCTTTTGAAAAAAATTCCACATGATCATCCTCTACAAATGCAAAAGACTCCATTGTTGTAAAAACATAAAATAAAAATTTTGTGAGATGATGGAAAATATCTTAAACCATTAGCATAAAATAAATTAAAAATTATCATGTATATACAACCATAAGTATATTGAATACACATAAGCACATGAGCTACAAACTTCTTTAATTCAGTAAGGTTTGTAAATATTTCAAAATTATACATATAATTAAAATTGACATGAATATATGTATAACGTGATTTCTAAACTATGATCAACTTGACTCAATTGAATTTAAATGATGAGAAATAAATAGAGTTTCCATTTTGATTTTCTAACCGCTTCATCCCAATAGAGGTTAAATAGATGAGGTTGATTTAAATGATGAGAATTAAATAAATAGAGGTTAAATGGAAGTTAATTAGAAACTATATTTCTAACTTCTTCATCCAAATATCTTCATCATATTAACATAGAATGTATTACTTTTACAAGAATTCCTCATACTTCCCATATTCCCTAACTATGAGAATGGGAATCTATCCATTTTAATCATTCTCATAAAAGGATCTAATTGTCATACATTCTTTATGTTTCATAGAGGAGAATTTTTCTTTCTTTCTATATTGAGTTTATGAGAATGAGCATATGCCCCCCATTCTCATCACAATGATAAAAATTTGTGTTTGTATTAGAAATGACATTCTCATTCTCATCACAATAATAAAATTCTTGGTTTGTATGAGAATGGGTATATTCTTATTCTAACCATTCTAACTCGTTGAACCAATATTGAACTTAAACATTTTAATATAACTATAAAGGATGTGAGAATGGGAAACTCTGTCCATTCTAAAACAATTTAAATATTAGCCCTATTTTTATTCTATGATTCTTATATGAGAATGGACATATGCCCATTAAATACAAGATAAAAATATTTTTTATACGAGAATGGACATATGCCCATTCTTCTATGTGTATTTCCTCAAGATAATATAATTTTTTTCTCAAAAAGGAATAAAAACTAATCGCTCTAAATGTTCTTCTAAGGTACTATCTCATTATTTAGAATATCTAATATTAACCTCTAATGTGAGTACTTTGTAAGTTATAAAATTTTAATCATTTTTCATAGCCATATTATAATGTCGGTGACTTTTAACACAAGCATCCCGATAGATGTAATTATTTTTAAGTACATTCAAGATATTTATAATGAAACTTGATAAATATCGAAGATACCTATCAAAAATATATATTAAAAATACAACTCTAGGTTAAATGTGACAAAAATTCCAAATTAAAAAAAACTTAAATATCATGAAATATGGTATTAGTACCAAATAATAGGATTGTCCTTTGTAATCAATGAGTAAATAAAATATATGTTTTGGATCGATCCACCCCATCCCCTCTTTCTATTTAAGTCATCATTCCCATCTAGAGTTCAGGGAGTGGTTGAAACAAGTAAACAATTCAACATTTGAGTGATTTCATGAAATCCACGTGTCATATATAGTTTCCCTAACTATCCCCTCTCATCTTGTGTGTATTTATTATTGAAAACAATGAGACACTAATGAATGGAGAAGGTGAAGAATGTAATAAACATTTAAATATATTCATAAATCTTATTTCCAATCATAATAGAAAAGTAAATAATAATAATAATACCGTTTATTACATGTAATTAATAAACTAATACTATTAAAATTTGAAATTAAACATCGTGTATATTTTCTCAAAAGTTTACTAATTATCCTATCAATTAATTTTAAATTTAAAAAATAACCTAAAACATGGCTATGATAATGCTTAAAATTTATATTTTATTTTATATCTAATAAACCTAAAAAATTAAATTTTGTTTTAAGTGAAATTATCAACCCTAAAACATTGATATGATATTGTTTGATATATTTTTACCATGGCATAGTGAGACCATTAATTTGCAAATAAATTGTTTTCCACCATTTTTAATTGATTGAACATACTTGTTTGTCAAACACGTCTTATGCCTGTTGGAGGTAAATTGGCTAAATTAATGGCAATTAATTCACACCACTTCATGGCACTATAGATAGATTGATGATGGCTATTATTTTCGATGATGGGAGAGGTCTTGGGAATTGCAACATTCACCGTGGGTTCGACGAAGCTATCTCTTTCTTGTTCATCCTTTCCGCTTTCTTTTTCATCTAGTTTCCGCTTTTTTTTGTTCATCCTTCCACTTTGGGCTTCCTGTATTTCATTAGACCATTTTTTCCTGTGAAGAAGAAGATTTGAAGAATATTTATGAGATATATATTTTTTCTTCCCTAAAGTTTTGTTGACCCTTTCCGCTTTGGGCTCCCTCTGTTTCTTAAGACCGATTCGGCTTGTGAAGCACAAGATTTGAAGAAAATTTCAAGCATGAATTATTCTAACTCTTCTCTATTGAATTATTATGAGATGAAGAATATCATTTGGTTTTCTTTCCCTTATATTCTTCAGGTTTAAATATAATGCCCTATTTTTGATCTTCTATATTTTTGATATAGGTATTAAGAATATCATTTCAATGTTTTGTAAGACATGCATAGTTGTTAACCTAATCAGTAGTTGCTAATACAGGGAGTTATATGCTATGATTTTACCAAAGTACATAGTGGCCTTACCATATGGGCGGTATTTCTTATTTTTCATGCTATGCAATTGAGTTTCAAAGTTTCTAGAGAAGAACTCATTATTATAAGAATAATTTAATTTTCTATCGTGAACAATAATTTTACTTCTTTTTTAAATTGAAGATAAGTTTCAAAGATACTTCAAACTCTTCTTTGTTGTATTCCAAGTTTCTGGGTATAAAGATAAATTATAATGTCATATTTTTTGATAATATGGGTTTTAAGAATATCACTTCAATATTTTGTAAGACTTGCATAGTTGTTATCCTCCATAGTTATAAAAGGATTCATCTAAATATGACCGTTTCTTGCATGTTTCAGAGTCTCAACAAGATCATTCCCTTACAAAAATGTATATTAATATGATTCTAAGAAATCCACTTCCAATAATTCATGCTAAGATGGGGATTTAATTGTTTTTTATTACCAAAGTATCGTCAAGGGTTACCACCTAGAAACATTGTTTATTTTCTGAGTAGGTGGCCTAGCCTACACATGCCCGGATGGGTGGGAAAGTTACGCAGCCAAGCTAGGTAGGCAGGTGACTCACCGAGCTTGGCAGTAAGCCGACTGTCATGCTCGAAAGGTAGGTGACCCTCCGAGCTAGGCAGACAAGATGATCTGCAGGTGGCATGGTCGAGCTAAACCGCTGAGTTGGCTTGTCAAGTTGTCGGTCACTGAAGCTAGTAATCATTGTCATATAGGAATTAAAATGATTAATTTCAATTTTGTATCTAATGAGAAAATTCTTGTTCTCATAATTGGAATCATAAAGATGAACAAAGATAAAATCTAGCTTGTTTTATAATGGACATTTTCCCATTCTCACAACCTTCATAGAGTTATTGAAAATAATAAGTTCAATATTGCTTGTATTTCAATGATTAGAATTGGTATATGCCCATTCTCATACAAACAAACTTTTTTATCTTCCATTGAATGATTAGGTATCCATTCTTATAGAGGTATTAAAATGTTTAAGTTCAATATTTCTTATATCAAAACGTTTAGAAGGATTTTATGCCCATTTACATATTAAAAAGCATTTATTTCTTGATCGATGGGAAGATGCCCATTTTCATATATGAATAATATAGATAAAATTTAATTTGTTTTAGAATGGGCAGCTTGCTCATTATCATATAGGAATCATATAAGAAAAATAGATGAAATTTACTTTGTTTTTGAATGGGAAGTACTCCATAATTACAAAATTCTCCATAGTGATCCGTAGAATTTTCTTGATTGAGATTTTACCAAAATCTCCCTAAGGCATCGCAAGCCTATAGAGCATCTTGAGATCTTTCCTAAGAAAATTAGAACTTATAAAAAATAGTTTAGACGTAGAAGATATCACTGGTCAAAGGTTGGGTTGAAAACAGGTCAATAGGGGTCAATGATTTAAATCACGCGCTTGACATGTGGCATATGGTAAAATTTAAAAAAAAATGGGTAAAAGTTGTTTTGACCTCCTGTATTTGACAAATGGTTATAAATTTTTCGTCCCCCTATTTGCTAGCTAGGGGCCCTCAACTAAGTTTGAAAAACTCTTTTGAAAGAGGGTGCCTTTGCCTCCTTTTACTTATAGTATTATTATCACAACTTTTATTGTATATGTCTTATATCCCTTTTATATTGCAAATGTGGGACTGCAAGACAATTAATTTATACTACATGATTGAATTGAGCTCGAACGAGCTATTCTATTATCTCATTAGGGTGATCAACTCCCCACCGAGTTGATCACATTTCCTATTTCCATATTGATCGGGATATCTCCCTTGTACCTTGGCAAGCATCGTGGCCGAGAGATCTTATTTACTTATTTCCACTGAATGGTCTAATCCATACAACACAATAGCAAATATATCTTATAGCTTGGTTGATGCCACATTCAATGGGTGGCTCAAATTCTATGCTATATCCCACATTACTCGGCCACATGAGTGGTCAAACAAACTATACATAGTGCTACATATACAATGAATCGTTCAACATCCCACACGAATCGGTGGGTTTAATAATAGCCAACCGAATAGGCACACAACTCGGTAGGGTAATCCAATAGCTCGGCCAACAATTTGGAGCCAAAAAAATAGCGGAATATATTTCCTAAGCCATGGATAGATAGGTAATAATTCCTATATTTAAACATTCCCCCTAGCTATCGCACGATACATGTGGGATTTACCCACTATATGGAAAATAAGTAGCGGCAAATGAGTAAGAGGTGGGATTTGAACCCCTGACCTTGTGGAAACCAACAAAGGTAATTAAAAACTCACCCCATGGCTCGGTTGGCTATCAAATGAGCTTGATGGTATTTGTAAAGGGTAGTGATAGGTTTGTGTAGGGGCGTAATGAGGCACTTAGAGAAAACACCATTTTTGGAGCACTTCCGCTCAAAACCAGATCTCTAGTTATAAATGAAAATTTCTCATAATTTTAAGATGGTCACAATGGTGTGATCTTTTTCTAGTGTTGAAGATTTTGTGATAAAGTTTTTCATTTTCAAAGTCACACGAAGGCGTACATCTTAAGCGAGACATAACTACAAGTGGATCAGGAAGGTAAAGGACATGTGCTAAGCTCCATTAATGTCCTTTGAAGGTCTGATAACACATTTTTGTAGGTTTTTATTCATTATTGGTTGAATTTAAAGGTTATTGTATTTACATTTTTAACATTATTAATGGATCGGTTCACCACAAACCCCGTAAGAATTTCAAACCCCGTAAACAATCGATGTTGTTTTCTGGTTTTATTTTCAATTTCTGATATCTTGCAATTAAGTAAGTCTATAATGTGAATATGGAGGAACCATTAATCAACATTTCGCAATTCAGAGAAAGTAAATCAGGAAACAATGATTTTTGGGATTTGATCAAACAATGAAATTTTGAGTAAATTACAAACTTAATTTCAGTTTTAAAATCAGTCCTAAATCAGATTTTAATCAATATTTTGGAGTATTAAGGCCTTTATGTTGATTAAAATTGAATATCCTTTGAAACGGTTAAAATTGAAGAAGTTAAACACCTGTTTTTGGATCATCTTTTAGTATCAAAGCGGTTAGATTTCTGGATTAGCTTCTAATTGTATTTTAAAAATTTGGCTTTAGTTTGAATATTGATTTCATTTTCAATGTGCTGACATTTTGGGGCTTGTAAATATTCTTTTACATGTGCAATTTTGGAGTTATAGGTTGTTTTTAGGAAAAAAAGAACCATGGGTAATTCATCCAAACAGGAGCAACTAGATGAGCTTGAAGCCATTAACCACGAGCTCCATGGAGAAAATATTTCGTGAGAGCTAAGTTTTACTCCTTGGAAGAGGATATTGAGCGGTTAAAATCTGAGCCGCAATCCTTTATAACCAAGAAAGAGGAATATGTCAACAAGATGCTTACACAGAGTAATAAGTTGATGGTTTTTGTTAAAGAGTAGAAAGAAGAAATACAAACCCAGGATGCCCTCTTGGCAAAGCTGTAACAAGTTGAATAGAAGAAGGAAATTCCTTCCAAAAATACGCAAGAACTATGACAGAATGAATTGTAAGTTCACATTTTAATTCTTCCTCTCATTTAGTTTCAAACATTCCTTTGGCTGAATTTGAAAAACATACTAAGGGAATTGGGTCTAAGCTAATGTGTAAAATTGGATATAATGCAAAAAGGCCTTAGTAAAAATGGACAAGGTGATACAAACCCAATACAGGTAGAGGATTAGCCTCAGTTTGTAGGTTTGCGTTATTCTAGTAGGAAAATGGAAATGTGAGAAAGTTCCAATGTAGCTGAAGGAAGGAAAGCTTCCAACAACAAAGAGTCTATGCCACTAGATTTGTAGGATTCCTCCATCAAGAGGAATAATGAAAGGTGTAAGAAAAAAGTAAAAGTGTTAATGAAATTCCACCTCCTACTACTTACACTAAAAAATAACACTAAGGGGAAATTGAATCCTAAAACTTCTAAAAACTCTTTTAGTTTGAACAATATAGCTTTAGTAGATAGAAATATGCTTTTCCTTGCATGTTTTGTGGAGGTACTAATATTTCGTCAGCATATTGTTGGAAGAGGAAAACTATGTTAAAGAAGTTAATGCCTTTTGTGAATGATAAGGCAGGTGTTAAAGACCAATCTCACCCTGATGAGGTGAGAAATGGAAAAAGGTTACCTCTCCTAAATAGAGGAAAAATTTGGGTAAGTTTCCTAAAAACAAGGACATACAATTTTGTACCCATTGTAATAAGAAAGGACATGATGTTAGTAAATGTTGGAAAATGCATCCAATGCAACAATGGAAAGTTGTTAGGAAACCAACAAAATTAAATTCAACTCATGCAACCCAAATTTGTACTAAGGAAGTAAAACCACCTAAACAGGAAAATGTTGTTAAAAGGGCTGGTAAAATGTTCCTTAGTTTTATGTTTGCATAGCATTGATTGTTGATAGCATGCAAAATTTTTAGAGCTATATTTTGGGAATTCTTGATGTTTGATAAAAGGATTTGTTCCTATGTATATATTCAACTTTGAAAAATAATTTGGAATCAACCGTAGGGAAGATTTGAGTGATAGGTTCATCATACTCATATTCATCTTCTCACATTTTTGGTTGGAAATTCCATATTTAGCAACAGTGTATGCATTTTTGAGTTACTGTTGTTACATGTCATTGTGCAAGTTTGTTGACACCATTTTGATTTTGTAGGTAATGTACAAATGTATTGTGTCTATACAGGGTCATTGCACATATATGATCACCCTTATTTTTAGGGTGTTTATTTGTGACTACTCGTGTAGTTATAATTAGTGTATATATTATTTTCTCTAACAAACCGGTGTGTAAGTTTTCTTGGTGATCATTTGCATCGATTTTAGCGAGTTCACCGATGTGGTAAGAATACACTTTGTTATCTATCCTTTTACATTTGATTATGTATGGATAAAATTAGCAGATTCACATGGATTTAGTTTTTAATTATAGCTATTTTTTGGCATTGATAGTGTAATTTATTATAGATAGTGAATATTTGCATTTTTTACAATTTCAGATAGACAATGAACACTATCCTAATTAGGGGTAATTTAGATGTTTTTGTAATTGAGCTACTTTTATGGAATTCTAAATTAGGTTATCGTTTGTATCACAAAGTGAAAGTTGAACACAAGCATTCTGTTTTATAATGGGTGTTATTATCTCGGTCAATTATTTGTGATGGCACTAAATTAGGGGATTGTATAGTTCACGGCTTGAGTTGTGTGTAGAGTTGACAAGGTTGCATCATATCGGTTGAACACTAGCTTAATCGAGCGCTATTATTTGATCGATCATGTGACTAGCTAATGAAATTGTTAGTGCTCCATTTGATCATGCCCTTTTATCCAATGTGTGTCTTCAAAAAAAATCCTTTGACTAATTTTTTAATGTTTAAACAACATGTGATTGAAGGATGAAATCATGTTAATCTAACCAAAATCATGTGTTTAGACTATAAATCCTTTTTTCAATCGAGGAATGTAGTAGTTATGTCATCCCTAAAAATCCTTGTAAAAATTTAATTATCAATCGAGTTCAATATTGAACATATTCCTTATATATTGTCCTCTAGAACTTCATTGCAAATTTCATATTTTGTTCCACCATCCGAAGATGTGTGGTATGTTTCCATTGGTTGTGTTACAGGCTGGGCTCAGTTTGCAAAGTTACATCATTTACATAATAACTACAAAGTGAAAACCTAGCTCGAGGCCTAATGAATATTATCAGAATATTCAAGTTAAAGGATGTAAAAGGAGAAATTGACCCACTCTCCCGAAAAGGAATACGTGTCAAAATAAGATTGGAGTGGGGAATCGGGCCAATGATGTATTTTTATGAAGATCCAATAAAATGCAAAGTGTAATAAAATCTTCAAGGCCTTTAAAGCACACATGTCATGTTATCAACAAGAGTCAAAGAGGTGGGTTTTGGGTCAACTTGGTACTTTTGTACCCAGTTGGGAAAATAAAAACATGTGCAAAAAGGTCCCATGACTTTGTTTCCTTTAAGATATAAACACATGTCATGATCTTAGTGAAAGTAAAATTGATCCACGTGGATGGTCCACATTCAAATGAAAAATTAAGATATACCACTTGGATCTTACACATTTATGGTTACCGCCATTAATGCATTTTTGCACGAATCAAAGAAAAATTATTTGAAACTTTCAAACACTTCAAAGTTTTTATTATTACATATGAAGATCTCGGTGCCCTAATTGTGAGAATTCATGAAGGAGTAAAGGAAAATTGACTGAGAAGTGTTGATATTGAGCTCGAGAGTTCGAATCAAAGAAGCAGAGGAGAATTACATGACATTTGCATAAAAAAGCAGGTAAGACTTGTACCACATTCGTATTTTTCATTATTTGATTCACAATTTACAAAATATTAAAGGGAGAAAGTTAGGGTATAGAAAAATGAAGCCATTGCAGTTGGGTTTTCACGTCACATCCGTATTACCAATGACCTGGATAAAATCATAAATACGAACTTGGTAAATGCTTATTTGAATGATTTTTTCCAAAGGCTCAATAATCCGAATAAAAGTGAATCCATGGGAGTAATTGAAGCCAAAAAAATTGCCCTAGTTTCTTCTATACCTCCATCAATGCATTATCCCGAGATGGTAAATCTTTGTGCTATAAATTATAATTTAGAGAAAAGGTTAAGTTCGGATGGAAGTGGTGAGGCATTTTTGACTTTAACACCTGAGCTTTCAGGTTAATGTTGAGGTTACCAAGAATCACAATACCGTAACCTAAACTGTTGAATCAACTCGTTAAGGACTTTAAATCTAAAAAGAAATATTATGCTAGGGTCATAAACATTGAATTGTTGTTAACAGACAAGAAGGATACCACTAGACTCACTAAAATATGGTTAGGGCACATTTTGTGGAGGAAGTAGAAGACCTAATTGTGTTGATAAGTAGAATTACCCACTTAGAAATGGCTAGTGAATTCAAGGAATGGATGTGCACATACATATAGGTTATTTTGAAAAATAAAGGAAGTGTTTCTTTAGGCAATGTTCATTGTTGATTAAATTCATGCACAAATTTTAACACTGGCTACAAAAATTAACATGGGTGGTATTGGGGAGATTGAATTCTATATAATGACATACCTTATACCACATGTAAGTTTAAAAGAAAATAAAGTGTATGACATTTATCCCCAATTATAGTTGAGAAATTGGAAAGGGAATGTAAGATTTGTAAATGATTTTTTTTTCACACCTGTCATATATTTATTCAAACCTAGTGGGGACAATACATAATATCATCTAAGAAGTCATAAATACAATAATGGAGTATGGTTTCTTTTTCATCCAATATAGATTATTCACCTACATTAGAGCTCGTGGGTTTGAGGGGTAGCCATGTAAACTACCAAGATATCTAGATGATAAGATGGCCTTGTGTGAACTCTCAAGACAACTAACACCATTTCACAAGTTTATTGCTTGGAAACACACAAAACAAATGTCAAATTACCTATTAAAATTTGAAGGTACTCATGCTCCTCCCTTATAAAGGCTAGATTTATGTAGGAGGAGATGGGAAGGTTTTACATCGAGAAATTTGAGTCAATATTTAACTATGATATCGATGGGTAGTTAGCACTACCTTGGGAAGTTCTTTTGAACATGAACCGCACTCTAAGGATTATTGTATGAATTGTAGAGATGAAGAGGAGGTCAGGCTCAGATATTTCTCAAGAATGACTCTCAAGAAAATTATTGATTTTAAAATTTTTGTACTACCTCAGGGGATTATGGATGACCAAAAATAGTGAGTCAATACTATATTGACCAAAAAGTTGAAGGAAAACCAATGGATCCTATAAAATGGGATGAGGGAGAGTCAAATAATCAATATAACAAAATTCCAATGTAATGAGAAGGAATTTTACTTGGCTGAAAGGAAAAGGTATGGATTTATCCATACAAAACACAAAGGTACTTAATGAATTTAGGATTTGGGAGTTTTGAAAGAATATCTTCCCTATTGAGGGAAGGGGATGAAAAAATAGATTCTTCAGAGTAAAGGCTCTTTAGTTTCCTTTGAAGATACCTACCACATGTATCATTGATGAATGGACTACTATTGCTAGTGAAACTAGGACTTCCATGTCTACTTTAAAGCAAAAGACAGAAGAAATGATTTTAAAATCCATGCAAAATGCTCCCATTACTTTTGCATTACCATTACAAACTAAAGGAACTGGTGTAACTAAAACAAGAACCCCCAAAATAATATTGATAGGGACATCCAGTTCAACTAAGACAATGAGAGGAGCTATATCAGGTATGGGCCCAACATCTCTCGGTATAAGATGCAAAAGAAAGAGAGACATTACATATCGACACTTTGAAAGAACTAAGAAAAAATTTAAACTTGTATTTTAATAGCCTTTGAAAGATATTTTCGTATGTCGTAAAATAAAGTGGCCATGCATCAAGGAACGATAAGCATAGAGAGCCTGAGGTGATTAACCGTCCTATTCTAGTTGAGGAACAAAAGAGAATAGCTTCTTCCTTGCTCATCGTATCTCTACCAATAGATCCAAGGATACCCCAAAGATCCAATTGTACAACCAGTGTCTTCAACTTCATTTCTATGTCTAGGAGGAATAGTGAATGAATTAACCCAAGAATAGGTAATTCAAGGTAATCCCCATCTAACCATCCTGGCATTTCTATGATAGAACAGGATCGAAGAAACCTGATGCAATACCATTTGAGAATATGAATGTACCCCATTCTGATCAACCACATGAACAATCAAGGATCCTGGTTGAAAAAATGGACATAGATATAAGTGGAGAAATGCATATACTTGAACCATTTGAAGTATCAGTGAGACACATATGGTAGAAGGTATAGATGCTTTTCGATTGGATGAGAGATTGAAATAATCTACTTAGTTTCTAACTTTTGAAATAGAAATTATAATAAAATGGGTCACTATTGAAGGCCAAAAAGTTTCAAAAATAAATATATAAAATACTTAGAGAATTTATAATGAAGCAATTATGGATACTTGGCACCAACCTATTGGCGAGAAAAAAATTTGGGTGGATAAATTAGGTGTCTACACCAATGCTCACCGGGCTACGCCTCTCTACATTGAATTGTAAAACTCCCATTATTAGAAGTAAACTAATCCTAATCCTATATAAATTTTGTGGGTGGCCAAATTGGTCAAGGATCACATAGGGACACTCCACTAAACCTATGGAAAAGTGCTTTTACGAGGGTACAAGGGAGGAAATTGCATCGATGAAGGGAGAAAGGGAGAGATTATGCAAGGAAGAATACTTCCGTGAGTAGGTTGCAGAGCTCACACCCAGTAACTGGAGTAGTTAAATCTTCAATATAGAGGAAAGAACAATGAAGCTAGCGAACCAATGAATTAAAACACCAAGTTTTTAAATTCATCTATCTAGGATACCAATTTCCTCTCCAATTCCATACAAGATCAACTATTTTTACAAAGTGCATGAAACAGAGAAATAGAGGAAAGACAAGAAAGGGAAATAGAAGAAGTGTAGATTTTATTCCATGTGTAGTGATGAATACAAAGCTTCAACCAAGCTATCACAATTCACAATGCTACATAGTAAGAGTTCTTCAAATTTGGAATCCCTTGGAATGGGGAAGCCATCCCAATTTATACAATTTGAATTGACCTTTCCCTCCCTCACATGACTCTTCATTTCCATATTCCACTTGTGACCTTTTGTTTTCCATTAATTAAGTATTTCTCTTATAATTTTGAGAAAATACTTTTTACAAATTTAAAATAGGTCACTTAAGTGAATAGGATGAAATACAATGATGAAGCATAATGAAGAATTAGAATGGAGAGAGAAAGAAGAGAGGGAAAGAGAGGAAGAGGGAAGGGATGGAGGGAAAAATATTTATTTTAATGAACTACTTGGTATGACGTATGTCTTATTCTATGAAATGAGATGATCATTCCAAACCATGAAAAAAACTGCCATCTCTTCATGATTGATCACACATGAGAAAATAGACTAACTTGTGCACTTGAAATTCATGTTTCCTTGACACTTACTATATTTGGAAAGGAAAAATTAATATTTTTAGTAAGTGTTGGATTTTTCTCCTTTGGACCCCAAATGGTGATATCAATCTGAAATATTATCCCTCTATGTCCCATTGTGCCAAACTTTCCCTTTGAGAACAACCTACTATTTTTAGTAAGTACCCATGGGGAAACTTACTATTTTTGGTAAGTGTACAAGTTATCTTTTCCCAACCTCAACCAACTATGGTATCTTGAATTATTTCCTCTTACTGTGTTCATCTCTCCTTTTGGACCAACTAGGCTATTTATAACAGGGGCTTGTGGAACCACTTACTATTTTTAGTAAGTGTTAATTATGGGCCGAGATGACCTTTTCGACGACTTTTCCTATGATACTCCCTCTATGTTCACCACCTTATTTGTATCCTCTTCAGATGGTGGGTTACCCGAAGTAATAATCCCCTATGTAGGAAGGCCTGCTATTTTTAGTAACTTCATCGCGAGTGTCAGATTGAGACAAAATAGGTCTTGAAATTTTGGGTTTTATTCTGGGGTTCCATGCTCCACATTTTTAGTAATTCCTTCATCTGAACATGTGGGAAAGTGATATTTTCATGGTGGGGGTAGAATACTAACAAAAAACACAGTCCTCCATATCCCTAAAAAATAGGAACTTCATGGCACAAAGACTAGTTTACGTGAAACTAGATTTTTCAACGATCATCCCCTCCAATTTTTGTGTGACTTTGCACACTGAAACCCTGAGAATTGAAGAGGTAGCTAACTTCATTTTTCATTGATGTAATTCATGTGATAGGGAAGAAATATGATGAAAAATCAGTCCTCCATATCCCTAAAAAAATAGGACTTCATTCCACAAAAACTAGTCTACGCGAAACTAGATTTTTCAATGATCATGCCCTCCAATTTTTGCGCGATTTCGCCCACTGGAACCCTGAGAATTGAAGAGGTAGCTATCTACCTTTTTCACTGATGTTATTCATGTGATAGGGAAGAATAATGATGAAAAATAAGTCCTCCATATCCCTAAAAAATAGGGACTTCATGGCACAAAAACTAGTCTACGTGAAACTAGATTTTTCAACGATCATTCCCTTCAATTTTTGTGTGATTTTTCCCACTAGAACCCGAGAAATGAAGAGGTAGTTCGCTGCATTTTTAATTGATGTTCTTCACGTGATATGGCAGAATGCTGATGAAAATCATTCCTCCATATCCCTAAAAAATAGGGACTTCATGGCGCAAAACTACTTCACACGACATTAGATTTTTCAAGGATCATTTCCACTGATTTTCGTGCGATTACGCCTACTATAACCTTAAGAAATATAGTGGTAGCTCACTGATTTTTTCACTTCTATGTCATGGCAGCCATTAATGGAGCTTCAAACATTTCATGTCTCTTTTTCCACATCAGATTGCAATGAAAAAAATTCCATCGGGATAGGTTTTTCTCTTGGACTTTGTGCACAAAATTTTAGCTTCACCCACTTACCAAATTGATGGGAAATCGAAGGAGAAGAAGTTGAGGCACAAGATGGAGTTTTTATTCTAGTTAATAATAAAGGGAATCATTTTATATTTTGTTTTTTGCATCTTGAAGGCCTCTGAAAATAAGGAATTTTGCAAAAACCTCATTTCAATCTGTGTTCGGATTGTGAGATATGAGTGTTTCACCGTTTTGGTTCATGAGTGTTTCGACACTGAATAGACATGGTGGCAGCTGAAAAAGAAAAAAATTGGTGTTATTGCAGTCCTTGAATTGTAGTAATAATGGAGGGAATAAAAATGAGGAGGGGCAATGGAGGTTTGTAAGTTCTCTTTAACTTTCTTCCGGTAGTGAGCTTCACGAGCAATAATGGAGAAGCAATAAGAAACAACAAGGAGTTAGAAAAATTTTCAAATTTGAAGTAGGATTTGGGTGAATTTTTATGTAACTTATGTCCCCTTAGATATAAGGGACATTAGTGACATAAATTTTACGTAGTTCCTCGTGAAGACACTTGGCAAAGATCTGACGGTCATCTGCTTAGCTTCACTAGTTCTGTGGGGATGAGAAAGTACACTGGAGAGGGTCGCATGAGGATCAAGAGCCTTCCTTGAGGATGGGTAAATTTTTATGTCACTAATTTCCCAAATCAAAAAGGGACATAAGGGACATCAATTTTCACAAAGGCGCCTCGAGCTTGACACTTAGCATCGATTTAATGGTTGAGGATTCAAGCTCCATTAGCTCCGGGGACCGAAACCCGCTCTCAAGGGGTCACATGGGTGATTAGGAGTTGCCTTGGGGACTAGGAACATTTTATCATCCCTAATGTACCCCAGTAAAAAAGAAAATAAGGTACATAAAATTGCATGGTGTGCTAGAAGCTGCCACTTGTCACGATCTGAACGAGCGAGGGAATGAGCTTGGCAACCACCTGGAGTTGAATTGGTGGTCCCAGAGGTCATATGAGGATTGAGAGGGATTTTAAGGCCTGGAAATTTTTTTATGTCCCTCATGTCCCTTTTATTAAGGGATATAAGGGACATGAAATTGTGTCAAAGTTGTTGTAAAGCTAACACGTGTCTTGATCAAAATTTTGCTAACTCCCAAACTCACTCCCAGAGGGCAACCTGAAACGGTGATAACTTGAGATGCCGATGGACATTTTTGATGAAATTTTATATGATATTGACTTAAAATGGACTTTTGAATCCAATGGTTGGGTTATTAGATCTTTATTCCTCTACTTGAGCTCTAAAAATTAAATTTTTGATCCGACTTGCTAGATGTGCATGGAAAAAACTAGTTATAAACCTTTTACGCCAAGGTGATGTGAAAAATAAGAATTCACCATATTTTAGGTATTGAAATTAATTTTTAATTATGTTTTATTTTTCTACTAACTCCATCTAGAGATCCCAGAATCACCTTTCAAGCTCAAGAACATTTTTAGACCGTGTACCGCCTAGACTTGTGAATTCTCGTTTTGATCAAACCGCTTCAAATTTTCCAAATATTTCTTAAACCTTCCAAAATCACATCTATGATTTTTATATACATTTAATTCATGCGCATTTTTTATTTGGCTCCTTTTTTCCGCTCCAGGGGTTGCTGCACTCGCTCGGGAAGGCCAAAGCGTAACTTCCCAACACTCAGTCCCAAAATTTGCATTCTTCAAGAACTCCTAAAATCACCTAGGGGTTGAATTGAATTTCATGCCAAGGATGGGTAGACCTAGGGTGTCTGGGAAAGGTATTACTTTCAAAATTTTCGACACTATTGGTAAAGTGATCCTGTTCTCGGGTGGATTTTTCCCATGCAAATATTCAGACAACACAACCAAATAAGATCCTCAACATAAAATAAAATTCATAAAAAGTAATGAGCCACCCTAAAATTTATATTCTTCTAAAGAAATAGTGGTAAACACCACAAAGGAAGCCATTGCAAAGGTATAAAATAATGATAGTCAAAGTATGCAAAGCATTGATAAGGATGAAAGACTAGCTACCGAACTCAAAGACACCCAAAGAACAAATGGAAAAGCTGAAAGATCAAAAGAGTATTAATTTACCAGCTTAATGAAAATGTTTCCACTGAACATTAGCCTCTAAAGGAGGAAGATATTACAAAGAGAGAAGAATTACCCAAGGTAAAAACACCAACACAAGAGGTTCCAAAGAAAACCATAAAAGTAATTGATACCCCGATCAAGTAATGATAAGGAGAATGCTCCAATTGACAATATGACTAAGGAATTAATAAATCAATCCCAAGATTAGAATCAAGGAAAGAAGCAACTGGAGGTAATAGTAATACAAGATGAATCCAAAGAGTCAGTATTGGGAGTAGAAAAGACACAAAAAATGTCATTGGTGTAAGATATCCAAAAACATTTGAACAATTGATGGTTCTCTATGAAAAATCCTCGCCTAAATTACAAGTAGCAAATAATGGGGACTACCATCAAAACTGTCTTTCTAGGAGGGTTGAATTTAGAAGAGGAAGAGGAAGTTATACCAGAAAAATTCATAGATATTACAACTCTAGCTTTCCCAAAGCCCAAGAAGACTTCAAAAAAGGAAAGAGTTATCACTAAGACTCATGTGGATCCATATGGATCTAGAACCCGGAGATTGCAATCCCACATCAATGTGCTTCTACATATGATATTACAATAAGTGATTATGACATCAAGCACATATCATTGGGAAACCCTCCAGGGAAACATTAAAATAGGAATTTACAGCTGAATCAAAATTTTGTTGCACAAAGTTGATGAGGACAAGATATCAAAAAGGTAATTAAAAGAACATTTCAACTCTTTGAACTCATGCTTACATCATTTATTGGTCACATCAAGTGAAGATCAAGAAGATGTCTCTACCATCACTCCTGAAGTTATTGGAAGCATTGAAAAGGTTGTTAAGAAGGTTAAGGTTGTTGATGACTGGGTTGAGAAATTAATTGAAAAAGGGAAGAAGATCTTTGAGAAAGCAAGAAAGAGGTATGAATAACTCAAGACCAAGCTCAGTGAAGTAAATGATTTGATTGAACAATGTGATAATGAGATTTTCTATTATGAAGGAATCATTCCCAAGCTAAACCGTATCAATCAACTTGATGAATATCTAGTTGAAAAGGAAGAAATTGTGCCATTAGATGCAATGGGAACCTAGTATGCAATTGAAGATTTGTATAAAATAAGGATTGAGGTTTTAAATCAAGTTAGACAAAATAAGGAGATAGAAAAGAAAGGTATTGATGCCATAGATATGAAATTAGAAGACATGGTGTTTGATAAACACAAGAAGAATTATGGTGACTTGGAAATTGACTTCTTAATCAATTATTTTGAGAAATACATCCGAGATGAAAAACTTTTCTATGAGGTTATCAAGAGGCTAATGGCTATAGAAAACAGAATTGTAGAATTGAAAGGAAATTCATGGGAACATAAGAAAAAAATGGATCAATGTGGGGATGCATTGAATAGGAAGACCCTAATATTCCAACATCACATAGGTCCAACTAAAGAGGATGTAAGGAAATTATTTCAAAGGTATGATGCATACATGGAAAGACAGCAAAAGGAGGAGGAAGATGATGAAGATGAGGATACAACCATGAAGACCAATGAGAAAGCTTAGGCTTGTTTTCTTTTAATAAATTTTTCATCTTATTATAATTGATACTCTTGTTTCATAAAAGTTGAACATTATTTTGAATTGTTGTTTTCGAACATGAATGTAACTTGATACAATACAATAGACTTTTATAATACTTTGATAGAATTTTAAAATCTATTATGAAGCATGCATATTAATGTAACAATTTGAGTTTTTGTATTGTTGGAAAAAAAGAAAAATATGGGATCTATAGGGGCCCTTGCCCATGAAAAGATACATATATTTTTGAACATTACATAAAAAATAGAGACAATAGGAGAAGAGGGACATTCATTCATCTTCTATTACTACTTAAATATCTTATCCAAAGGAGGGAATTTGTTTAGCACTGCTTTTCCTTGGTATGAACTTTTCGATCCACGGATTTTTGAGCAAACACAACTACCCTAGCCAAATTACGAGACATCCCCATACCCATCAATGTGTCAACATTCGTTCTAGGACCATCCATAATATTCCTTAATTCTATCTTCTTCTGATAAGAAGATACCCAGTCCAAAAGGTCCAAACCACCTGTAGGAAATTCCTTCCTCCCTTTTTCTTTATAAGAAGTAGATTGAATAAGAGTAGGCTGAGAAGGAACACTGAGAGTAACTGGAAGAGAAATTACTGCAGCCCTTGGATATGGTGGAACAAGGTACTTGGAACTAGACTCACCCCTGCATCTCCTTGTGAAAGGAAGAATTTCTATTGGAAGAGGAAAAATCAATGGGCCTAATAATTTTTGCTCCATGAAAGGAGCACGCTACACTGAATGAATGGAAGGTTAGAGTGTAGACTTTCCCTTACTTTCCTTAATGGTACAAAGTGATGCCTTAAAAATTTTAGGAGATGAAATTTGTGCTTCTTCCTCATCCAAAATAACAATTGGGGTTGAGAGTTTATTTCCCCTTTTCCCTTCTTGTTGATGGTGTTGGTACTGTAGATTGTTGAGGTGGCACAAGTCCTGATAGACCTTTTCTAGAGAGATTATTTATTTCTCCAATTCCTCTACTTTGTGAGAAATGATAGGCACAATATGAATTGAATTATTTTCATAAAACACGTAGGACTCCTGGGAACATCTTTCAACAAAAATTATTCTTTACACGTGCAGAGGGGAGACTCATATTCAGTTGTCCCCGTCACAATAGGCCTCCTTTTAATCTAGAATTTCTTCAATTCTTCTGGATTTTTTTGGTGCTCCCATTGGAAGAGATGATAATACATCATTTGGAAGGCCAAGAAAATAGGATTGATTTTGATCAATCTTAAAAGGAGGGAAATCAGAACCTCTTGGTATGTCAAGGGCCCTTTTCTATCCCCTAGGTGTGTAACTTCGATTAAAGCCATGATAAACACCTCATCCGGGCCCGTTAAATCAAATATTTGATTCAAATCTTTTGATGATATTTCCTTTAGGCTAGTTGTTACATCTACTTTCACCATTGCACCAACAAAGAGCTTTGCAGTAGCTTTTCAAGTATAAGAATAGAAAAGGGATGCACACCAATGAATAAATGGAGCTGAATTTATAGTGAAAATGGTGTAGATGAGTGAACTAGATGGAATCACCGCCATTAAATGAATAAAGATTTCATACTCATCCCACACGAAGGAAGTAAAGGTGAAGCGATTGGTTACTATCTAAAAGGAAAGATACTTAAACATGACAAAAGTTACACATTGAGCAAGATTCATTTTAAGAGACCTCTTGAAAATCGGAGGTGGAGAATACCTCGGCAAATATCCCCTGAACCGGATTTCACGGAAGGAAAAATTTTTGGGCGTTGTATGAATTTTTTTGCCTGATTGTCAAGTGGTGCGACAGAAGGCTGCAGACACACGATAGGAGATTTTGCTGTCGCGCGTAAGGCCAAGAAATGCGGTGATGCGCGTCAGCGAACAAATAGTGGTCTTGACGCGCATCAACAACCTTGTTGACACGTGTCACTAAGGTCTCGCTGACGCATTACCCATTTTTGACGCGCGATAGCAAAATCTCCTGTCGCGTGCGTCTGCAGCCTCTGACCTCTGCTTTCTCATCAAAAATCTCCGTGTCTGAGGTCTTTCTCACGTGTCAACTCTGCACTTGTCTCGCATCAACAACCCATTTCCTGTCGCGCGTCCACTGTCTGAATATACTGTCGCGCGTCAACACTGCCCTTGTCACGCATCAACACTTCCTCTATCACGCGTCAACACCTCCTCTGTTGCACGTCACCCGCGCCAAGTCACGCGTCAACACTTCCTCTCATGCACGCATCACCACTTCTCTCGTGGCGCGCTGGGTTACCACTACCCAAGTCATGCGTCAACACTTCCTCCTCTCGCGCGTCGGCCAACACTTCCTCTCGCCAGCGTCAACACTTCCTCTGTCGCGCGTCACCACTGCCCAAGTCACGCGTCAACACTTCCTCTGTCGTGCGTCAACACTTCCTCTGTCGCGCGTCACCACTACCCAAGTCACGCGTCAACACTTCCTCTGTCGCGTGTCAACACTTCCTCTGTCACACGCCGATCAAATGTTGTCACGCATCAACAATCACACAAAGCACATGAATCAATCTCTCGGGTGCTTAAGGGTATGTGAGTTCAAATTTCACAGTATTGGTAATTTTTTAAGCTACTTGAGGTATACTACCTGGTGAATCAGCTAGGTTTTTATAGGAGATGTTTTCAAATGAAGGCGAAGCCGACCCCCCAGAAAAAATATACTATATATTTTAAAGTAACAGACACCACCCACTCCGAATAATTCACCTTTTCAAATTTTCATAAAATGAAATTTTTGCCATATTACGAATATTCACCGCTAAAATTATCCCCGACATTGAGGAATTCTCAAGTCATGGGATTTGGAAATCATTGTGTATATTTCGAAGTTGATGTTTGAAACTGGAAGACTAATAATGGTAACATCAAAATTTTTTGAAGTGTTCGAGGAATTTCCATAAAGTGCCTATGTTTTTTCCAAACATAAAAGTAGATAAGATGACATGGCATCCTAGTCACTTTAAAAGGATACAAGTAAATTGTTATTTCTCCACCTGGCATTGCAAGGTTAAAGTATTTTCAAAGGAATGGCACAAATCAAATTGTGAAGCAAAAAAAATATTCTTTTGAAAGATGATGTTTTTTGGGGGGAATATCTGAAAGTGAGTGAGTGATTGAAATTGTATAAATGCGATGAGAATGTTCTCACATAAAGGGGGTTAAATTTTTCTAAGCTTTTAGAAAGAAAAAAGGAGAAAACCAATTTTGTCTTTTCTCAAGTTGAACTAATCAGATTACCATTGATTTTTTTATCCATTGTAAATCTTCTCATGTAAGATGATTACAATGTACAATCATTGGTAAACATTGAGGTCATAACATTTATGTCCCTTTATTGAAAATTTTGGATTTCTTAAATTAACCATGTGTATTCTCATGAGAAATGTTATTTTGTTTTAAGATGAATTACTTTGAATCAATTATTTGCATTCCTTGTTGCAATCTTGTGTTGTTAATTTCTCTGAATTACACTAGATCTTGTCTTAAATTTGTCATGATATTTGGCAACTACAAATGCATTATAAATAGATCTTTCCTTCATGTTGTATGATAAAAATTTTAAATCCATGTTGTTATCATTCATTTGAGAATATTTTTTTGTTATTTTAGGGTATCTTGAATGTATTTGATCAGAAATTGTCAACATTTTATTGAGAATTTATCATGAGATTTTGTGTTTAGGTTCTCAAAGTTTGTGTGAAATCTTGTATTCTTGGGCTTCCATGAATGAAACCTTTTGGTTAAAGGAGTGATTTTGAGTTGTGTGATCTGTATTTTGCATCTAGAAGCAATTACCTACAACATTTGTTAAGGTTCATTTAAGGATTTTGTATAATCAACTTTATCCTTGCTTAATCTCCCATCAATACATCAAAATCACAATCAATAACCATTTGATCCATCTGAATTACCCATGTTTTCCTTGTTTATACACAAATGTAAGGAATTTTATTTTTTCCATCCTTTATCAAAAATATGTAGAAGAAAGCTTGGAATTATCATTATCTTTAGTAACTTGAGCCTTGTTTAGGAACATATTTGCATTTTCTAGTGTGACAACTCGTGAGAGTTAGATAATGTTTGTATTGACCATGTCTTCTTAGGATTCCTCTTTAAATCCCTAAGAGAGAGAGTCTAAAATACTATTATCCCATCCATTATTCTCACAAACATAGGTTACAAAATGGGTCCTCTCACCCTAGTTAAGAAGAACCTAAAGTAGTAGGGTAGGTCATACCCTTAGTGAGGTGTTATCCAACATTTCCCAATTCAAAGTGAAAAAGAGTTTTTGCGATATCCATCCCGACTACAAAATGACTTAAATCTTTTTTAATTTTCTAAGCATCATGCTTTAGCTTGTTGATGTTGTTTGACTTACAAGGTGGGACTGATTTGGGTACCAACACCCTCATGGCACCATTTCGGGGATATTTTTGTAAATTCAAAGATACATCGATCTCTAGTAATGTATGAATATGTTTAGATGCAAATACATGATCTAGACATCATCCTTTGTTAATATTTACAAAAAAATGGGCTTAATCAAAAGTTATTTGCTTAGTATTTTCCTAGTTTAAGAAATATTTCCATTAAATTTGACTTGGCTAGGGTAAATATTGATAAAGGATACTAAGATTTTCCAAGATTTTTGAAATTGATCATTAAGTTTTAGTTGGCAAAGTTGTTTACAGTGATTTACACATCTAAGGTGTAAGACCTTAGTGGTGACTCCACATGTTATTCAAGAAAATATGGTAAATACCAGTACCTTGAGTTTCAAATATTGTGATATGTCAATAAAATTTGCAAAGATGGAAGGAAGAAGGTCCTTCTTCAAGACAAATCCTACTAGAAAGTTATTTCTAGAGTTGGGAAGAACAAATCCAATAAGAAACAAGTCTGAAATCCCTTGGAGATCAAAGATCTAAAGAAAAAGTAGTGCCAGTTGTTGAGAGTGATCAACCTTTGATAGAAGATTATTCTAGCTCTTCAGATGGTTCTAGATCAAGTATTCCTTGCACAAATTTGTACACTCCAACTCGAGAGGGTCCTTCATTTTCAAACTAATAAGGGTATTCCTCATCTCCCTCCTCTATTACTTAGAAATAATAGAGTGTTGTGAAATAAATCATTAAAGGATCAATATTTTAAGATCATACCCCATTACCTCAAAGACCTCTTGTCCCATACCGTTTTAACCCTCCTATTAGGACACCTCCTCAAAATAATATGGCTAAGCCTCCACCTAGACCCCCTTTATTGTAAATGTATATAGACCTATAGATTTCTAGGGTATGGTGGGTTATCCCAATGCAGTTCCAAATGATGTGAGGAATAGATTACCTAAGTTTCAAGGAATAATGCTATCAGTGGTGACCAACACCTCAGGATTTTTATTAATATTATGGAATATTTTGAGATTGAGCATGAGGATGTATATGTGAAATTTTTTATTCATACTTTAGAAGAAGATGTTTGTGATTGGTATAAGTCTTTTCCTAGAAAATTCTATTGATTCATGGATTGAAATGAAAAATGCATTTAGATCACAATATGGGGATAAGACTGATCCAAGGTTTCTCCTCTCAAAAGTTTGAAAATATAAAAAAGAATCCTAATGAACCTGTCCAAGATTTTAATACCAAATTCAACAAGACCTTGACTAGATTTCCTATGAATTTAAGGCCAAGTGATGAATCTTTGCTTGATAAAATATTTTGATGCCTTTGATAAGAAAGAAAGCATATATTATTTGAGGGACAAAAACCCTAGGACTTTGAGACAATATTTCTCCATGGTAGTACAAATTGAGAATAATATTAAGGTAATAGAAAGCCTCCTAAAAGGGAGGGTGTCAAGTTAATTAATCCTAAAAGCCTCAGGAAAGAAAGGAGTAGATCTGGAAGAAGTGGTTAAGACTCTAGCATAGGAGCAGTGAAAGAAATTTCTTACAAACTTGCTAGGGAAAAAAAGGGGATAGGTCAGAATTCTCAGGCCCAACATCAACCTCAAGGTCAAAAATAGATTTGGTAATCATCCTAGAGGTGATCATAGGTTAGATGATAGAGGAAAAGGGCCCATGGGATCAGAAATAAACAACAACCACCAAGAGAAAATAAATTGGTCCGATCCATTAACTGCTAGGGTGTCCTTGGTTGAAGAATATCATGTGATTGACTGGTGTGATAAGTGTTTCCTCCCACATCCCCATGTGACCCTACTTGAGGAAAGTGAAGAGGTTGATGATATGTTGCACTTATGGTGATGTTTGTATGATGGAATGTAATAATAGCTCACAACAAGGAGCTACTTCCACTGAGTTACTAAGTACAAGGACTGTGGAAGGATTTTGGGAGTGTATATACAATGGGTAATTTCTATCCCATTCCACTACTAACTTGATGTTGATATGGTTCAATATTTTGAGTTTCCCAATCATGATTTTAAATACTTGAGGGCATTAATGATTCAAAAATATGATGGAGGATTCCTTCTGAGGAGGATATGTAGCTTTTAATGAATGCAGTGGTTTCCCAAGAAAAGAGTATAATCTAAGAAACAAATTGTTAAAGGGGAGGGCCACAACCCAAACCAAAACTCCTATCCTCACCAATATCCCAAAGATCCCCTCAAGAAAGATATGCCAAAAAAAGGCCCAATTATTACCAAATAAATCTAGTACCCCTGTCCCTACCCAAGCCATGAAGAACCTCATACCACAAGAAAAGGAAATTACCCTACCTCTCAATATAACATTACCCAAGTATACCCCCTGTGATATGGCTCAAATTTTGAGTCAGATCAAGGTTATTATACCCATTTTGAGTTTCTTAGGATCCCTGAGCATAGAAGAAGATCATTTGAGTACTTGGGGTTTAAGGAGGAGGTAGTGGCCCTAGGAAAAGATGTTAACAATGTTGATCTTCCCCCTATATTGCAGAATTGGAAGTGCCACAAAATTGGAAAATTTGGGGAATCCCTAAAGTATATTTAGGCACTTCCCTTGTTGAGTCCCAACTTGATGTTGATCCCTTTTACACTACTTTGATCATTAAAGATAGACTTGTTCACAATTGCATGTTTGATTCAGGAGCTTCATGTAATGTGATGCCCTTGAAGTGATGAATGAATTAGATATCAAAGTAATAAAACCTTTGGAAAGTGCATTGCTATGGATTCAAGAGAAGTACCATTAATAATTGGGTATGTCAAAGGTTTGGTGGTGTAATTAGTAACTTACCCTAGTAAGTATTTAACTATGAATGTGGTCATTGTTGACTTCCTACAAAATGGGGTATGTTGTTGTCAAGGAAGTGGGTTGCTAGTGTGGGAGGAAGTGTGTAAATGGACATGTCATATGCCACTATACTAGTGGAAGGAAATATTTGTCAAGTTGTATGGGGAGAAAGAAGATGTTGCATCTGATTGAAGATCCCAACAATGCTTCTTATGAAGTATTGTATGCAGATGTGGATGTTAACAATTTTGTTGGTTATGTAGATTTTGAGGAGCATAGTATCAATGAGAGTAAGTGATTTGAACAAGTTGGTGCCCCTTGGACCTTGATGTTTGATGGATCTTTCTCCAATATGGGAAATGGGGTTGGAGTTGTACTTATATCTCCAAGCCAAGAGACTTTTAATTTTTCTTTCAAACTAAAATTTGAGTGCACAAACAATATTGTAGAATATGAGGCACTTACTCTTGGTTTGAGGATTTCTTGGAGATATGGTATAAAATATATAATTGTTAAGGAGATTCATAGAGCTTGTGGTGAAACAAGTGAGGAAATTATATGCTACAAGAATCAAAGAATGAAGCAATACAAGCATGCAGTATGGGATTTTGTTGAGTTATTTGATTCTTTCAACATCTTATATCATGACAAAAATAAGAATGTTGTAAGCTGAAAGTTGTTTTCCTTGCATCCAGGTTTGGTAATTGCACAGTCTCTCCTTACTGCAATTATGATGTTGAAATATTATCTAGACCATCTGTGCCAGATAATGTGAAGCATTGGCAAGTATTTGATGATGATGCCTAGTACAAAGGTTTTTTACTAAATGAAGGAGAATTCACCAATCAGTGCATGGATTGGGAACCAATGGTTCTGTTTGTGATGGGAAAGAAACCTTGTTTGGCAAGGATATTATTCAGTTAAAAACCAACACCATTCCTAGGGGTTGGTTTCTTTAGAATCCAACTTTGATAATGTAATAGGTGGTTCATAGACACATCTCTTGCTTCAAGGGATGTTGAAGAATTCAATTTGGGAACTAAGGAAAGCCTAGAAAATTTTGGATAGGGAGCAATTTAAGTAAGGAAGAAAAAGTCTTATGTTGAATTGTTGACAAAATATCAAGATTACTTAGCATGGTCTTACTCAAAATTAAAAGCATATAGGAAGATTTATTTCAACATGAAATACCCTTTGGAACCAAATGCTAAACCATTTAGGAAAAAAAAAAGGCCTATCAACCCACTTCTCTCACTTAAGATGCAAGAATAATTAACAAAGTTGAGGGATGGGGGATAATACAACCCATAAGGTATTCTTCATGGGTGGAAAATCTTGTGCTTGTTAGAAAGAAAAATGGAGATATAAGGTTGTGTGTGGATTTCAGAAATTTAAATAAGGCCTCCATCAAAGATAACTATCCATTTCCTAACATGGATAATATGTTATAACTAGTCACTGGATCTGAATTTCTCTCTACATTAGATGGATTCTCAGGGTATAATCAAGTGGTTGTGAAGCAATCAAAAAGAATTAAAACTTGCTTTCACCACTCCATGGGGTACTTATGTATATGTGAGAATGCCATTTGGCTTAATGAATGTTGGGGCTACCTTCCAAAGAGCTATGGATGTTGCCTTTTGTAGGTTACATTAATGACTTTATTGTAGTATATCAGGATGATGTAATTGTATTCTCTAGGAAGAGAAATGACCACCTTAGCCATGTGGAAAAGATGTTAATTAGATGTAGAGAATATGGGATTTCATTAAATCCTAAAAAATGTCATTTTGGAGTTCAAAAGGAAAAATTATTGGGGCACATTGTGTCAAAGGAAGGGGTCATGATAGATCTGAAAGAGTGGAAGAAATTGGTAAGGTTCCTATCCCTAAAACTAAAAAGGGATTCAATCCTTTTTGGTCAAATAAATTTTATCAGGAGGTTTATTTCTAATTTTGCTTGAGATAACCATTCCTATAACAAACATGTTGAAAAAGGACCAAATCATCAAATGGGAAGAAGAGCCATCCAAGATTTCAATGGAATAAAAGAAGCATTGAAGAATGCCCCAATACTAGCAAGTCCTGATTATAAAAAGGTTTTTCAAATATTTTCTTTTGCATCTGAGAATACCATTGCATCAATGTTATTACAAAAAGATGATGAAGGAAATGAAAGGCCTATTGCTTTTTTTAGTAAAGCCTTGCAAGTTGTTGAGTTGAAGTACACTATTATGGAAAAGTAGGCTTTTGCTTTGGTAAGAGAGCTACCAAAATTTTTAGGCCTTACATCTTGAGTTCTAAGATTGTAGCTTATGTTCCTCACACAATGGTTAAGGACATTTTATCAGAGATGGAAATTTCTAGAAAAATATGTCATTGGGTGAATAAGCTACAAGAATATGATATGGATATACAGACCACTAAATTGGTTAGGGGTTTAGGTCTTACAAATTTGATGGCAAAAAGAACTTACAAGTAATGGAGATAAATGAAGTTGAAGGACATATGGATGTTCAAGAGAAGCTAATCAATTCCACATGGTACAAAGATATAATATTTTACCTCAAAATTTGGAGTGTCCAGGTCATTTAGATAAAAATCAGAGAAGGACACTGAAATTGGCCTCCCAAAAATATGTTATAACTGAATATGGGTTGGCTTGGAAAAATCCTGAGGGGGTCCTCTTGAGATGCATCACAGAAGAAGAAGCTCCCAAAATTATTGCAAAACTACATGGGGAGTATGTGGAGGTCATTTTGTAGGAAGAGTGACTTCTCATAAAATTTTGAGAGCAGGTTATTGGTGGCCTACACTTTTTAAAGATGCAAGCTTTGTTGGTTAGAAAGTGTGAAAGTTTGTCAAAGGTTCTCTAGGAGGATGAAATCTTCAGGTGCTTTACCCTTGCAACTAGTATCAATAGAAGCTCCTTTCAAATAGCAATGGGGGATGGATTTTATTGGAGAAATCTCATATCCCTCAAGTGCAGGACATAAATGGATACTTGGTAGCCACATATTATTATTTCACCAAGTGGGTTGAAGCTATCCCCACCAAAAAGGAAACTCACCAAATAGTCATGGATTTCATTTTGAATAATATAATTTGTAGGTTTGGAGTACCTAAAAAAATAGTTGTTGATAATGCTATGAGCTTTAGGGATAAACCACTAGTAACTATGTGTCAAGAATATGGAATCAATTTGACATATGCATCCAATTACAATCCTCATGGGAATGGTCAAGATGAATCAAGTAATAAAAATTTTCTCAAGATAATTAGGAGGACATTGGAAGTCAATAAGAGAAAATGGGGTGAGCAATTAAAATTTGCTTTGTGGGAAGATAAGATTACTACTAAAAGAGCTACTGGAAAAAGTCCCTTTGAATTAGTTTATGGAGTTCAAGCTCTTTTACCCTTACATATGCAATTTTCTTCTATCAGTTCATGCAACAACTTGAGGATGAAGAAGTAAACCCTATGAAGTCAGGATTAATCAAATAGTGGAATTGGATGAAGAAAGAAGAGAATCTCACCAAAGACACCTCAAGTTTAGGGAGAAACTTAAGAAAATATTTGATAAAAAGGTGACCCCTAGAACTTTCAATGTTGGAGATATTGTTTTGTTATGGGATAATAGACATGAGGATAAAGGAAAACATGGAAATTTGATGCCTTATGGATGGGTCCTTATTCCATTGATATAAGGATTGGTGAGCATACCTTTCTTTTAAAGACCTAGATGGAGATTTTTAGAGTTTCATGTTAATGGTAGGCATCTAAAGCACTTTCTAGATTGATCACATACAATCAAGGTATGAACTTTTTGTATAGTGTATAGTCTTGTTGGTTTTTGTTTTTTCATTTTTTTTTTTTCCCTTTTTCCCTTTTCATTTTCCTAGTCTACAGTGACCAGTTTCCTTGGTATCTCGGTATGTTTTTGTGAAGTACGTTGGTTCTGTTTGACCTTGTGCATGCTTTGAATGACTCCATATAGCCCAATGGATTTAGGCACTTGGTCTATTTAATGTTTTTTTGTGTGGTTCTTGTGGCACCCACAGGGGTGCCCATCCCCAAGTCGGAGCCGGTGTTAGTGCTCGATTTGATCTTTCCCTTTTATCCAATGTGTGTCTTTGAAAAATTCCTTTGACTAATTTGTTAATGTTTAAAGAACATGTGCTTGAAGGATACAATCATGTTAATGCAAATAAAATCCTATGTTTAGGGTGTGAATCCTCTTTTTCAATCGAGGAATGTAGTAGTCATGTCGTCCCTAAAATCCTTGTAAAAAATTGATTATTGATCGGGTTCAATCTTGAAAATATTCCTTGTATATCATCCTCTGGACCTTCATTACAAATTTCATATTTTGTTCCGCCACCCAAAGATACATGGCATGTTTCCATTGGTTGTGTTAGTGGGATCAATTTGTAAAGTTACATCATTTACATAATAACTACAAAGTGCAAACTTATCCTAAGGCCCGATGAATATTCTCATGAATATTTGAGTCAAAGGATGCAAAAAGGAGAAATTGACCCCGCTCCCAAAAAGGAATACATGTCAAAATAAGATTGGAGCAGGAATCGGGCCAATGATGTATTTTTTGATGACAATGAGCCAATGAGTGTAAAGTGTAATAAAATCTCTAAGGCCCACCAAGACACATGTCATGTTCTCAACAAAAGTCAAAGAGGTGGGTTTTGGTCAACTTGGTAATTTTGTACCCAATTGGGAAAATAAACAAATGTGCAAAAAGGTCCATGACTTCTTTTACCTCCTAAGATCTAAACATGTGTCATGATCTCAATGAAAGTCAAAAAAATGGGTGCTCGGGTCAAATGTGTAAACTTGTATGCATTTGAAAGATAGTGCAAAAAGTGCAAAAGACTCCCTGAGCCCACAAAGCATCAAATTGATCCATGTGGATGGTCCACATTCAAATGAAAAAATCAAGATAGATGGCTTGGATCTAACACATTTATGGTTTCCGCCCATTAATGCATTTTTGCATGAATCAAAGAAAAATTATTTGAAACTTTCAAACACTTCAAGTTTTATTATTGCATACAAGATCTGGGTGCCCTAATTGCGAGAATTCACGAAGGAGTAAAGGAAAATTGATTGAGAAGTGTTGATATTGAGCTCGAGAGTTCAAAATCAAAGAAGTAGAGGAGAATTGCATGGCATTTGCATGAAAAATGGGTAAGACTTGTACTGTGTTCATATTTTTCATTGTTTGATTCACAATTTGCAAAAAGATTAAAGGGAGAAAGTTAGGGTATAGAAAAATGAATCCATTACATAGTTGGGTTTTCACATCACATCTAGTATTACCAGTGACTAGATAAAATCACAGATACAAACTTGGTAAATGCTGATTTGAATGATTTTTGCAAAGGCTCAATAATCCGAATAAAAGTGAATCCATGGGAGAAATTGAGGCCAGTAACATTTCCCTAGTTGTTGTTATACCTCCATTAGTGCATTTTCCTAAGCTAGTAAGGATTTGTGCTATAAATTATAATCTAGAGAAAAGGGAAGTTGTGGATGGAAGTGGTGAGGTAGTTTTGACTTTAACACCCAGAGCTTTCAGGTTAATGTTGAGGTTACCAAGAATCACAATACCGGTAACCTTGACCATTGAATCAACTCTTAAGGACTTTGAAGCCAAAAAGAAATATTATGCTAGGGTCATAAACACTAAATGGTTGTTAATAGACAAGAAGGCTACCACTAGACTCCCCAAAAAAATTGCTAGGGCACAATTTGTGGAGGAAGTAGAAGACCTAATTGTGTTACTAAGTAGAATGGCCAGCTTAGAAATGGCTAGTGAATTCAAGGAATGGATGTGCCCATACATCTAGGTTATTTTAAAAAAGAAGGAAGTATTTTTGGGCAACACTCATTGTTGATTCAATTCATGCACAACTTTTAACATTGGCTGCAAAATTAACATGGGTGGTACTAAGGAGCTTGAATTTATATGATGACATACCTTATATAAAATATTAGGCCATAGGCATTTTCTTGGCCTTGTACCACATGCACATTTCAAAGAAAATAAAGTGCATGAGATTTATCCCTAATTACAATTGAGCAATTGGAAAGGAAATGTGAGATTGGTGAATGATGCATTCTTTGCACCTATCATATGCTTATTCAAACCTGAGTGGGAACAATACAAAATATCGAAGAAGCCAAGAATGCAATAATGGAGTATGGTTTTTTTTTATCCAGTATAGATTGTTCACCTACATTAGAGCTAGTGGGTTTGAGGGGCAGCCATGCAAATGCCTGAGATATCTAGATGATAAGATGGCCTTGTGTGAACTCTCAAGACAACTAACACCAGTTCACAAGTTGATTGTTGGAAAGCACAAAAAAATATCAAATTCCCTATTAAAATTGGAAGATACTCATGCCCCTCCATTATAAAGGCTATATTGATGGAGGAGGAGATGGAAAGGTTTGACATGGAGAAATTTGAGTCAAGATCTAACTATGATATCAGATGGGTAGTCAACACTGCCTTGGGAAGTTATTTTGAACATGAACCTCACTTTGAGGATTATTGGATGAATTGTAGAGATGAAGAGGAGGTTAGGCTCGAGATTTCTCAAGAATGACTCTCAGGAAAATTATTGATTTTAAAATTTTGTAGTACCTCAGGGGATTATGGATGACCAACAAAACGGTGAGTCAATACTATATTGACCAAAAATTGAAGGAAGCCAATGGCTCCTATAAAATGGGATGAGGGAGAGTCAGATAATCAATATAACAGAATTTCTAATGTAATGAGAAGGACTTTGACTTGGATGAAAGGAAAAGGTATGGATTTATCCATACAAAACACAAAAAGGTACTTAATGAATTTAGGGATTTGGGAGTTTTGAATAGGATCTTCCCCTTTTGAGGGAAGGGGCTGATAAAATAGATCCTTTGGGAGGAAAGGATCCTCATTTCCTTTGAAGATACCTACCATAGTATCATTGATGAATGGACTACTACTGCTAGTGAAATTGGGACTTCCATGTCTTGCTTTAAAGTAAAAGACAAAAAAAATGCTTTTAAAATCCATGCAAAATGCTCCCATTACTTTTGCATTACCATTACAGACTAAGGGAACTAGTGTAACTAAAATAGGAACCCCCACAACAATATTGATAGGGGAATCTAGTTCAACCAAGACAATGAGAGGGTTATATCAGGTGTGGGCCCAACATCTCTGGTACAAGGTGCAAAAGAAAGAGAGGCACCAATATCAAGCACTTTGAAAGAACTAAGAAGAAATTTAAATTTGTATTTGAACAACCTTTGGAAAGAGATGTTGGTATTTCAATAAAAGAAAGTGGCCATGCATCAAGGAAGCACAAGCATAGAGATCTTGAGGTGATTGACCCTCCTTTTCTGACTGAGGAACAAAAGAGAGTAGCTTCTTCCTTGGCTCATTAGGTAACTCTACCAACAGATCCAAGGATACCCTAGGTTGATCCAATTGTACAACCAATGTCTTCAAATTCATTTTTGTTTCCACAGGAGGAATAGTGGTTGAATTAACCCAAGAACAAGTAACTCAAGGTAATCCCCCATCTAACCAACCAGTAGTTTTATGATAGAATAGGGGTTAAAAAACTATGATGCAATACCATTTGAAAGTATGAAATGTACCCCATTCTAATCAACCACATGAACAAATAAAGGATCTTTGGTTGAAATAATGGACATAGATATAAGTGGAGAAATGCCTATACTTGAACCCTTTGAAGTATCAGTTGAGACACATATGGTAGAAGGTACAATGCATTTCAGTTAGATGAAAGAATGAAAGAATCTACCTAGTTGCTAACTTTTGAAAAAAAATTTGAATACCAAGGGTCTCTATTGAAGGCCAAATAGTTTCAGAAGTAGGTAGATCAGAGACTCAAAGAATTGATAGTGAAGCAATTATGGATACTATGGCACCAACCAAAGAAGGTCCTCAAGAGGAAATAAAATTCATCAAAAGTAATGAGCCACCCCAAAAGGTAGATTCTGCTAAAGAAAGGGTGGTAGAAACCACAAAGGAAGCCACTGCAAAGGTAGAAACTAATGATAATCAAAGTGTGTGCAAACCATTGATAAGGATGAAATACCAGTTACTGGAGCTCAAACACTAAGCAACAAAAGGAAGAGTTGAAAAAGCAAAAGATTATTAATTTACCAGTTCATGAAAATGTTTCCACTAAACATCATCCTCTAAAGGAGGAAAATATTGCAAAGAGAGAAGAATTTCTCAAAGTGACAACACCAACCCAAGAGGTTCCAAAGAAAACCATAGAAGTAATTGCTACCCCAGCTGAAGAACAAATAAGGAGAATGCTCCAATTGACAGTATGACTCAGGAAGCAATCAATCAATCCCAATTTCAAGATCAGGAAAGAAACAGCTGGAGGTAAAGTAATATACAGGATGAATCCAAAGAGTCAACATTGGGAGTGGACAAGGCACAACAAGAAATTCCATTGTGCAAGTTTTCCAGAAACATCTAAACAATTGGTGGTTTTTTCTCTTAAGAACCCTATGCATCATCAAAAAGAGGCAAAATTGGGGACTACTCTCATAACTAGTTGGTTGGGAGGTTGATATTAGAAGAGAAGAGGAGGAAGTTACCTTGAAAAATTCATAGATATTACAACTTTAGCCTTCCCAAACCCAAGAAGACTCCAAAAAGGGCTAGAGTTATTACTAAGACTCATGTAGATCCATATGGATCTAGAACCCTAGAGGTTGCAACCCCACATGAAGGAAAGTCAAGAAATGACATAACAACAAGTGATTATGACATCAACACATCCCATTAGGAAAACCCTCCAGAGAAACATTAAAACAAGAAGTTTTAGAAGCATTCCAAGGCTTGTTACATAAAGTGATGAGGAAAGATATCAAAAGGAAATTAAAAGAGTATGTCAGATATTTTAATTCATGCTTACAACAATTAGTGGGCCCATCTAGTGAAGACCAAGAAGATGTCTCTACTTATTACTCTTGAAGTTATTGGAAGCATTGAAAAGGATTGTTAAGAAAGTCAAGGTTGTTGATGATTGGGTAGAAATTTATTTGAAAAAGGGAAGAAGATATTTGAGAAAGCAAGAAAGAGATATGGAGAACTTAAGACCAAGCTCAGTGAAATTAATGAGTTAATTGAACAATGTGACAATGATATTTTCTACTATGAAGGAATCCTTCCCAAGTTAAACTGTATCACTCAACTTGATGAAGATCTAGTTGAAAAGGAAGGAATTGTGCCACTAGAAAAAATGGGAACCCAATATGCAATTGAAGATTTGGCTAAAATCAGGATTGAAGTTTTGAATGAAGTTAGAGAAAAGATGGAGATAGAAAAGAAATGTGGGTTGAAAAAAAAGCATTGACACCATAGATATGAAATTAGAAGGCATGGTGTTTGATAAATTCAAAAAGAGTTATGGTAACTTGAAATTGATTTCTTAATCAATTCTTTTGAGAAAACATTTGAGATGAAAAATTTTCTTATGAGGTTATCAAGAGGCTAATGGCTATGTAGAGAAAGAATTTCATAATTAAAAGGAAAGTCATGGGAACATAAGAAAAAATGGATCAATGTGGGGATGCATTGAATAGGTAGACCTGATATTTCAACATCACATAGGTCCAACTAAAGAGGATGTAAAGGAATTTATTTCAAAGGTATGATGCATATGTGGAAAGGAAGCCAAAGGAGGAGGAAGATGATGAAGATGAAGATACAACCATGTGAAGACCAGTGAGCAAGCTTAGGCTTGTTTTCTTTTAAAAAACTTTTCATCTTATTATAATTGATACTCTTATTTCATAAAAGTTGAACATTATTTTGAATTGTTGTTTTCAAACATGAAAGGAAGCATTATGAAGAATGTGTATTGATGTAATAGTTTGAGTTTTTTATATTGTGGAAAAAAGAAAAATAGGGGTTATAGGGGCTGAACCCATGAAAAACCATTTGCATACATTTTCTTGAGATTACATCATAAAAGAAATTAAAAACCAGATGAAAAATACACCTAATGAGCTAATAAATTGAAATCCTCCTTAAAAGAGGAAGTTTCTTTATAAGCCTATTATTTCTAGGAACAAATTCTCTGTTCCCACTTCCATTCTTGGAACATATGGTGGAACTAAAGTATGAGATGTACCCACCCCAGACATAAGCTCATCAATTTTCTATGCCATAGGGCCATCCAAAAAATAATCAATTTTGATCTCCTCTCATAGGAGGAAACCCATTCCGTAATGTCTAGACATCCTTTAGGAAAGGCCTTCTTCCCTATTGCTTTGAAATTTGCAGATGGATTGGTAGTCCATGCAAAACTTTTAGGAGATAATTTTATGCTTAAATAGTTTAGATCGATATGAAGTAGGAGGTTTGGAACTATAATAACCCCAACATTTTTCATACATATGGTAGTTCTCATGAGAGTTGTTAAGATATGGTCCCCGATGTTCTATTCTACAAGATTGAAACACATTGCTCCAATTCATTCATCTTGCAAAAGAGAGTTGGTTTGGTATCTAATGAAATCCCTTCATCAAGCTCACATAGATTCCTAAGGGATATCCTTCAAATTGAATTCTTCATTTCGCACACAAATGAAAGAATTTATTGTTAGTTACACCTTGTTAGGCCTGAGCTTGAGCCAAAAAATATTTCAACACTTCCAGATTGTTCTTGTGCTCCCAGTCCGAAGAGATGAAAATACATCATTTGGAAGGAAGAAAAAAGATAGGATTGATCCTAATAAGCCTCTTAATCAATGTTATACAAATAACTTGGGTGGTAAATGGCCCATTATAAACCTCTTGGTGTGGAATGTCAAAAACATCCTTAAAATGCCTCATCCCGGGCCCTACTTAGGTCAAATATTTGATTCAAATTTGAGAAATCTCCTTTAAGATGGGTGCCACATCTACTTCCCACCATGATGAAAAAAAGTCCACCAATTTTTTCAAAGTATAAGACTAAAAAAGGTGAAAAGGGTGAATGTAAAAAAATAATGTGCATTTATAATGAAATGCAATGGGATGGTGAATTTAGTATAAATGGTGAGATGATCTCTAAGATTTGTATGTGATAACCACACCAAAATAAATAAGTTTGAATTAATTTGACATTATACTAAAGAAATGGTTAGATTGATGTGACTATATTCGATGCGAGAACAATTAGCCTAAAATACATTAAAATGAGTGTGTGTTCTTCGATAGGGATTATCAAAAGGAAAAATTGATTACACATCAAATAAAACAACAGGCTAATTATGCTCGAAAATCATTGAAATATATCTCTATTTGCTAAAAAGGAATGATTAAACAAATAATATTAGAAAGGAAACATGGCATCCCAGAGTCATTCTAAGATAATGAATGAAAGAATGTGAATCAATCGCAATTCCTCCACTTGGCATTACAAATAAAATATTTTCAAAATAATAATAATGGATTAGATTGTGTGTGTAAAAAAATATTTTTTTGAAGATTCAAACTTTTTGGGGAAAAAATAAATATGAGAGGAAAGAATTTGTATAGATTGAAAGAATGTTCTCATATCATAAGGGGGTTAATATTTTCTAATCTTTTAGAGAAAACAAAACAAAATCATTGTACCTTTCTGAAACCTTGAATCAAATCGAGAAACCATTTAGTTGTTTTAATTTGTCTAAATCTTCTCATGCCAAGATGATTAAGTGTACAATCATTGGAAAACATTGAGGCCATAGGATTTATGGTCCCTTGTTGAGAAATTTACATTTCTTAAAATTAATTGTGTGTTGTCTCTGAGAATGTTGTCTTTGTTCTTAAGGTAGAATACTTTGAATTAGTTATTTGTCTTCCTTTCACAATCTTAGATCAATAGTTCCTTTCAATTACACTAGATCTTGTCTGGGTTTGAAGCATTTTGGCAACTGTAATTGCATTATAAATAGAGATTTCTTTATGTAATGTGATAAACAAGTTTTAAATCCATGTTGTTATCATTCATTTGAGAAGATTTTTGTAAGCTTTTGAGTGTATCTTGAGCATAATTGAACAGGATCTATAAATGTTTTGTTGAGGATTTAGCATGAGCTTTTGTGTTTTAAATTCTCAAAGATTGTGTGAAATATTGTACTCTTGGGCCTCCATTTGTGCATACCTTCTAGTTAAAGGGTTGATGCTAGCTATGTGATGTGTTTTTCTTGCCTTAAGGTAATTTTCAAGCATTTGTAAGTTTTCTTGTGAAATGTATAATCAACTTTATCATGCTTTAATATCCCATCCATACACAAAATTACAACTCAAAATTGTTAAATCCTTGTGAATTTTCCATGTTTTCCCTACTTGTAACCATTTTTGAGGGATTTTACCATTTCTACCTTCCCTTTCATAAATATG